>JAECUM010016747.1:0-34683 GCA_016617855.1 Megalonaias nervosa
CTGTTTACATTCTGGCACCAGAGTTTAAATTCAAGATTATTGGGTGTGAAATGAAGAGATCATTACCAAGTTCTCAAAGCAAATACAAATAGATTTCATTTACTTATCAATAAAGTCTTAGAACTATTCGTACACAAACACTGAGCATGGATTTTTATGGAAGACTCATGGTTGATAGGGACGTTGTCTAATACACTATGTTGTCAAAGTTTGATTACACTAATGAATATGAACATAAATGAACAAATACTATTTTCACCTGATAAATATGGAACTCAAACACTTTCTATGGTAGCAACAAAAGAACGCCCAACACAATGTTGATAGAAAATGTGAGGAACATTCCCCAAGCTAAAAGCCGCTTCATAGTGTTTGAGAGGAGATGCAAACATAAAAATGTATGTTGACCTAGCTGTTAAGGAGCCAGTTCAGTTGGTACGGAAGCTAAAAGCATAGTAAATTTCACAGAACATGTCCCTTTACAGTCAAACTTGGTCAAGTAAATTTGACTTTGATGTTACAAATACAGTTTCACATGATTGCTATGGAAAACAAAGAGTGGCTCTTGAAGCCATCAAAGCATAATAAGAAATATTTATATAAACTGATGCGGAATGTCGAAATAACGTTTGTTCCTATTGCTAAAGAAACCAAATATCTGCAAGGGTGCCACTAGATGCAACTTTAATAGACCATACCTAGGGGGCATTTTCAAACTATGTGATCAAATTTTTTCCAGTGCTTTTAAAGATGCATACTATTTTATATAAATATATATTTTTGTAATAAAACATGTCCAAACGAACAATCTTTTAATGTTTGATGATTGCTTGCTCAGTGGGTACCGAGAATAAATAAAAACGAATGCATTTTCCATCTGGTTGCTTTGGTAAGCTAATTAGTAAATGAAAAAAAAAAAAAAAAAAAAAAAAAAAAATGTCATAATGAACAGTTCGACAAAGATTTATCAATGTTAGTGTGATGGTGTTACAGAATATGTTGACAATAAGCTGATTGCTGCTTTGACTGGCTGCTATGTGAGTGAGGAACATTCTAGGGAACCTATATACAATTTGTCCTAGTAAACAATCCTACAAGTTTAATTTCAGTTGGATCTGTAGTTTTGAAGATGCTATTTGTAAATAGTAGGGACATAAAGCCTGATAAAGCACCATGGGAACAAGACCATACATTAATCTCACATAGACTTTACCCAGGTGACATAATTAGATTAACTAACGTGAAAGATCTTACTCAGCATTTGCTGTATATTGCTCAATCAACTCCTTGCTGTCAGTTCGTCGTGACATGGCAAACAACAATGCATGTGCCACTAGCGCTGCTGCTATAGCATCCTGCAAAGATCATTGGCTTTAAACATTAATATGTACTACATATGCAGAGGTTCCTCTCTTATGCATCCACCCTTTCTGCATTCAGAAAAGCGGTCTTATGGAAAGTTTTGCTTCTCATAAGAGGGAAGCACCATAGTTAAAACAAACATTTATGAAGGCAAAGTGATCATATAAAAAGGTGTTGTATCTCACTAAATTAGGAGTATACAGTAGACTATTCACCACCAGAATTTCTCAGACTTCGCTTGCTGATTATTGGTCAAATGATGGATGAATGTACAGATGTTCTTGTTACGAACTACTTGAACCAAATTATTTATACATGCAAGCTTCATCAGTAAAATCATTTATGTATGACATCACAAAGCGCTATCTTTGGCGTTGCACCCATTATGATGCCATAGTTTATTCTTAATTCAACTGCTACTGCTGTTGTTGTGGTGTAGTAATCCACTAAACAATGAAACAATCTTCTTAACTTCCGTTCTTGAATACGAAACAGGGGTGCATATTAATGTTTCTCGAGACTGAGAACCTGAGAACAAACCAAAAACTCTTGCTAGAAGCTTATAAAATCTGATATTAACTTTGCTCTGGGTTACTGTCGGGAACATCCAACACCAGCATTAGCTTATTCTTAGTATATGTACACAATTTCAAAGGTATAGCAAAACATATATTATCTAAATCTATTGGATCTGGATGATTTGTATTTTACAGCATAGCAACACGATCATGAAGGTTATTTAGATGTGAAGCAATCTGAGTACAATGTCTTGCTCAACAACACGCCACGCTGAGTAAACCTATTAGGAGATAATATATTTCACCAAAATATGTAATCTGGATAACTAGTAAATTTTTGCAGAATAAATGTTTACTAATCGGACCGTGCGCTGGTTTGTAAAATAAAAGCGTGCAGCTAAGGGATGTCAATAAAACTAGGATTTTACTGCATTGAGCAACTGTAAGTAAATGATGTTGATTTGTGCTTAAGGTGTTGGACTGGTGACAAAGATGTCGAATATTCTATCCCCTCTTTTGAATCAGTCTGGATCAGACAATGTCATACGCTTTTAAGCAAGGTACTTTGTGCTATCTTTCTCTATAAAAGAGCATTGAAAATGTCCTTTTGATATATGGAACCGAAAAGATTATGAGCACCTGTATCTACCATTTTTCATTTTGGAGTACTCGGTTTTCATTCATTTGTGGATCTCCGGAGTCTTGGTAACTACTGAGATATTACAGCTTATTGTTTAATTATGTTTTCCTATAAACGTTTTTTTAAATTTTATATTGAACTATTGAATAACGGAATATTGATGCAGTTAATGAATCCATACAAAGAATCATATTATTAGAGAGACACTGAATATGCCCTATTGCAATATAATATTTATGTTTCTAATATAACAAAAATAATAATGCAATGTGAGATTTGGATAGGCCAAATGATTGTACACGTGAAACATATGAAGCTAAATTTTAGTGTACTATGTTTCATCGATAACGCATTTGCATCAAGAGCATAAGTCACAAATCTATCTCTCAAAAACTGATTATTTTAAATAAACGTGATACGTATTCTGTCCAGCTAGACAGCAGTTGAACAAGAGCGATCTCATTTAGAGTGACTGGCACTAAATCGTGTCATATTTTAATTACTACTGTCACTGTCATGATTTAAAATGTTGCTGCAGGGAGGATTGGACGGTGTAAATGTACTTTGATTAAGTAAGCTTTATCCCAAAAACATACTTATCTCCAAATATTGCAAAATACAATACCAAATTATAACCAATTAGAAGAATAGGCAAGAGACAGAATTAATAACATTCAATTTCTACAGAGATGACCAATTCTTTGGTCGTCAGATGTATGAAGCATCTTGAAATCTTAAAAAAGAGATCATGTATCTTCAGACATCCATGATATTTTTGCACGTTTTCAAGTGTGGCACAATTCAGCCTATGCAAATTCAACGGACAAAGTTGAATTATCCTGCACTTTAGCCAGTTGTGCCGATATATATATATATATATATATATATATATATATATGCTATATATATCTCTCCTGCGCCTTATATATACTACTGCTACTACTCTATATATATATATATATATATATATATATATATATATATATATATATATATATATAATTATGACATGTTCATATGCACTGTAAATTTTCTCCAGTGATCGCACTTGATTAATTATGTTGCCTTTATTTATTCCTTTTCCAGAGCAGCTTGTCGATGTCAAACGCATGACCTTTTCCTAATGCAATTTTCAGAGACCAATTAAGAAATAAATACTTTAGTCAATTCCTCAGAAATATTATCTATCATTTATTAGGAATAAAGCAAATAACTGATAATTGAGAGATAATTATGAAAACGTAGTGGGCGTCTGTACCATTGTTCGATTTATACTCAAAATAGATTACGCAGATGTCATTGATAGAGCAGATGAGTTGAAACTAACAACAGACAACATACAAAACCATTCCCTTTGACATTTTGAATGAATCCGCTGTGTTAGAGCATCTATTTGCTCTGCTTAAAACTCTTTTCCACTTCTTAGTGAGTGGAGAACCTAATATGATTGCATGTTATCAATCAATGCACCCAAAATATAATATAAAAAACATTTGTGTGTATGGCCTAGAAATATGGTGGTATAACAATATATCAAGGTTTTAGCTAGTGCAAACTCACACGAAAAGAGAAGCAGACACAGTATTAATTGATCATGGAGATACCGGCTGGACATTTTATTGTAATTGCTATGCATGGAAAGATCAAACTGTATTAAAAAAAGGAAGCTACCAGCACGAATATAGTACTATTAAGATTATCAGCAAAGCATAACTCAGTTTGTAAAAATATTGAAGGATGTGCCAGCCTACTTTGCTCATGCTAATTACCTTTCCATCCTCCCAAAAGAATTCCGCCATCTCTCGCTGGTTGTTGAGCACTGACCATATGAACAGCTCCCGCTGAGGATTATCCGTGGAATCGTTATCTTAAAAACATACAATATTTAATGTACAAAAGAGCCGACATTTTTAATTACTATTTTCAGTGGTTCAGTAGTGCAGTATCAAAATAATTTATTATATTTAATTGTTCCCGATCTAGACTTCATTCGTATACATGTAGTGTAACGTCCACACAAGTATAAAGTCCAGCCGGAAATTATTACTTTGTAACAATGTTCCACGTTTCAACATTTTTGCACAACAACCTTTGTACAAAACACACTTTAACAGAGTTTCATTCTAATAAAACTTTTAAGATATGCCTTTAAATATTGGGTCCAGCACAAATAAGACATATCTCCCTCGGTACGCTTGTCCAAAAAATCTCAGTAACAAAAACAATAATAATAAAAAAATAACTTTTGACCTGAGAAGCCTAAGGTATTTATCATCATTTATGGACATAAAAGGCCTGGAAACTTTAAGGTTTTACAATTATGCATATCACACAATTAGTTGACTAATTAGCATTTTAAATGATAACAGCAGTGCAGTATGAAAACAGAGTTTTGCTTCTAAGATATCCATGTCTAAATTTTCATTTATAGATATCGAGTTTTGACGTACACGCTGGTCGATAATTAGTCGGAAATTATATATGTGTGCCAGTGTTTCACGTTTTGAGTTTTGCACAGCAAGTTTTGTACAAAAATATTTGAACGGTTTAATTATATCTAAACCTTCACGATAAGCTCTTATATATTGGATCTAGAGCAAATACTATTATTATTGTGTGTTTCTACTTTAGTAATTCGAATTCATCACTTAAACAAAAAGACATTGATTAATATCTGCTGGCACGCTGGAATATTGTAGAATAGTAGTCCTTAGTCCAAGAAAAAAGATATTGTCCCAGAGATACATGACGGGGTGGGGTGATGTGTCGACGTGTTACTTCTATAACAATCATTGCTGTGGAGTTCTGTTACAATTGCAATGAGAGCTAAACTGGTAGTCAAAATAAAATTATCTTGTATATTTGGCTGCCCATATTGATAATATTGCATCAATTGCTTTACTCCTTCTGTATCTAATCTCGTTCACTTTCCATATCGAGTAAATACAGTCAATATCTAGCGGTTGCGTTTTACAAGGTAATGTGGATCACCATATAATTTCCTTGAAGAGCAATTGTACCCAAGGAATGTTGAGAATGGATGAACAAGGAGCTCAAGTTCTATTATGACATTCGACCCAAAGTTGCTAGACCTATTAGTTTTGTCTGAAGAAACATCACTGGATTTCATCTTAAATCGGCATGCGACGGCCATCATCTCTCATTAACCAACTAAAATAGCGGTCCGCAATAGCAACATCATAAAGAATAAAAGCCTACTACATTTCTTAGAAATAACGAACACATGATTCGTATAGAATTTGTGCCCAGTCCTTAAGCACTCAAGCACTTAATCGTGTATCATATATGCAACTCAAGCCAAGACATCAATCAGTATAGGAGAAAGTGCATTTACATCACTCCCACTACAGTAGATTGAACTCACCTTGTTGCTTTCCTAAATTAAAGTAATGACACTAAACAGTACTAACTTGAGTCGGATGGAGTAGATTCCATGGAACCATGTATTACATCAGCCAGTCTCTTTTCCACCTGTTTCTTACACCAACCGCACTGGTTTCTACCTAGGTGCCCGACTGCTTTGGCATATTTTTCTTCTGAGATGTAATGACAGTCATAGTAATCACCAAGTAAATCTTCTATCAGCTGTCCCACCATCTTCAATGTGATTGTTTTATTGCACTGCGTGAAACAAATTAAAATAAATGGTATCGTTTGAGCTGCAAAATGATTTTTATAAATCTTATAATTGCAGTCAATACCAGTTGCAATAAATAAGGACTTTCAGAACATCTTTATTGCTCCCGAATGTCACTACTGCCATTAGTAAAGACATCGATGATGTTTTATAAATTGATCACAGAAGCTCACTTGACTGATATCATGAAACACAAAATGTATTTGTATTAAGAAGCAAATGAAACTGTCGGTATCGACTGAAAATGTGTTATTTACAAAGTAGGTAGCTCATGAGGTGTGATTTTCTTAACATCTAAAATCGTAGAATTTCCAATTTTAGTAAGAAGGTTGGCAAAGGAAAATGACGAATTCTAGGACCTGACCAATATGTTGGTAAAACAAAATTCGTTTTCACTAAAGTTGTTTAGAAATGATTTGCTCTAGATAATATTTTCGTTTTCTCCTGGAATGGAAATCAAAAATAATTTGTGGGTTTGCTTCTTTCTGACTGCATTCATAAATGCATGTTTCGCAACGATTTTCGTCCAGCCTGTATCAGTCGATTATAACTAAATTGTAAGCTCTTGGACGTTATAGTTTGCTGATTCACAACATACAGCAAAAGACAGTCTCAAGTCCGATGTTTACTGTCAAATACAATCCGTGTTCAACAAAGGTACTACTATGATTTTGTTTCTTCAAAATTCATCAACACCATTAAATTTATGAAGTTTTATCAACACTAGAAAGGAGGTCATTATGTTTTATTTAAAATATTGTAAGTTGTTAACAAAGAACAACATTGGAATACATCTTCCAACTTTTTTGTATCTGATTTATATGTAAAAGAACACTGTGTGTGTTTGTGCGTGTGCGTGTGCGTGTAAATTTCAAAATGAGAACATGAGCGAGAATACACTGCAAGACATTGAAGACACACCTTGCAAACAAGGACTTTTCTGCATGGAAGTTTGTTTTATACAATTGTATTTAAAAATAGTTATATGTCACCTGTCATTCAGTTGTATATATTCTAATGCTATCAAAGAAAATGACATGTTTATGTATACTATGTTACGACTATGGTCTTAAACTATGTAACATAATGGAAGTGAAACCAATAATTTGAATATTGAATTAAATTCCAAATAGTCCTAAATGTTCTATTACAGGTCCGAAATGATAGAATGTTCTGAATGAATTCCTATAGTCTTGAATGTTTCATGTGCGAATACTCTTGAATGTTTTGATATACATAGAGCTTTGAATGTGTTGATATTCAAAACTGTTACAATCCAGTATGTCTTTGAGTGAGTCCTCCATAACCCCAAAGTAAAATTTTTTGTGCAAAAGTCAATACAATAATCTCTTCCTAATTCGGATGAATATTATAAATGCGTTATGCTCCTCAGATTATATCTGAACATATCCACAAGCTCTGATCATAGATTCCTAAAGACATATATGGAACTGGAATGCATAATTCTTTAACAAGTGCTGTAAATACTAGTACTAATTTCAATTCACACAAGACATGACAGTGTCCGAGATAAAAACACATGTCTTGAATTCATATTGAAGTAAACAGCTTGTCTACTTATAAGAATTACGACAACATTCAGTTAGGCGAATCATCTTTAAAGAAAGCAAAGGCCAACAAACAATGTTTTAGAACTCCAGGCTGAGAGTGTATGACTAAGTGAAGCATACCAGCAAGGGGGAATATTTTATTCTTGGCACATCCTGCAAACACATTGTCAGCATTTGTTACGCTGTAGACATAGTTGCAACATCTAGCGTCAGGACATTTCACAAATCACAATCCCAAAAGTAAGTAACATGTTAACACAATCATCGACAGACCATGTCTTAAAACTGAAGTTACTTTCTCCAATTTTGCTGCAAACCACAATCAGTTATTTGCGGTTATAGATCATATTTGAAGACTCGCGTGCGTTACAAAACCTTATCGTAATGCAGACGCTGAAAGATACTGAATGCTGAGAAAATGTCAGCACGGGAGGTCGAATAACAGCACAATCAATCACTATCGAAAACATGAACGCAAGTGTTTCCAGAAAGTACAATGTTGTGCTACTGCTATGGGTCCAACCAAGTTATACTAAACTATTTGGAATAAAATATATTTGAGGTGTGGCTAAATAATGTTGTCTTTGCCCCAGGGCCTATGTCTTTGATAATATCAGTTTTGGAACATTTATGCTCGTATGCTGTGTTAGTTCTTGGGCCATTATGCAAAAGATACTCGTTTCGTCGAGGTAATTTCTTGCATGTTGAGTGGACAACTCATTTAACACAGTGTCATAAAGTTTGAGCTGGGATATTGTGATGTCCATTTTAGTAGTACAAATAAACGAGATCCCTTTCTTCTAACCATCTCAGTACACTTGAGGTACCACTCCAAATAGCTTATGAAGTCTTGTAGATGCCCTTGAGATGCTGAATCCAGCGTGTAGGAGCTTGCACAACAAAAGACTGACTCCAGCTCTTCACTGCAATGAAAGCAGATAGCAGTTATGAGAAAAAAGGACCGGTGGAACAGCAGGAAGCACAGATCAGCCAGCAACGCATGTCTATCGCTCTTGCTGCTGTGGTAGCTTGATCAATTATGATGCAGGTTCAATATAAGAGTTTAGTCAAGGAAGTTCACGACATAGGCTCAAAAAAGGTTTTATTTTATTGGGGAGTGTCCTAGTGCCGTTCCACGATGATGAAACGAGTCTAAAATTATGGAACCGCAGCATCTGATAATTCTGGGCTCCAATGTATAGTTAGCTAACTGTGACATTGCAGCATTGAAAGGAGTGATGAATTTTCGCTCACATCACTGGGAGAAAACTCTCCCCCAACCTTCATGTGCTGTCCGAGTGGCGAACGTTCGTAATCAACTAATCCTGTTGTTTCTCCCGAGGATCTGCTTAATACGAACCAGACATAGAGGTTTCCATTCAGATCGAACAAAATACAGTTGCATGAGCATACGATGATTGGACCAGGATCCCACTGGTAATCTCCACTGCTAATTTTAACACATCGTTTATCCATGAATTGTTTACGATTTTGTAAGGAGCAATAAAGGCCGGATAGCATATTGGTGCCTCACTTTTAGCAAACGTTTAGAGACGACTATGGCTGGAAGAAGATTGTGTTTGCTTACACCATACCAGTTTACATAACAGGAAGATAAATCTGAACACTTCGGGTTAAATGGACCATTTAGTCTTTTTTAAATGATCTGAGCAGGACTGTGAGTGTACTAGAACAAAGAATCTCCACAGAATGGGACACACAAGTACGGATTTGTCACTGATGTTACCCACTATAATAACAAATAAGGAGGCCGTTGTCAGAATATTTGGTTCCTTGTTTACCACAGTGTATCTGTTTGATAGGAAAAATACTTCCTTTCCATACTGCACCGCCTGTATCAGCTGAAACACATTCACTATCGTCTTCATCTCCATGAGAATGACATGTCATAAACGCACCAGAAGTGGTCAAAACCTGCTGCCATAGCGAAATAAGGGCAGAAGGTTGGCATGCAAGCCTGCTGTCTTAGCGTCCATGCAGATGTTAATTTTCAGAGTTTGAGTAAGCAGAAAGCTACAAGCCATAAGCCAGCTGCTATCACATTAGCTGAGGTGGTACTCTGTGTATCCCGTAACTGGAATTGTGTGGTCAATTGTTTAAATATTTATTCACTAGGATATGAGACCCATCTGCAATGGTCCCATAAGCAGATGACCCAAGATGCTGAGAGATAAAGTGATATTGAAATGACGGAATAGGTGAAGATATTTCTCAACTGAGGTGCGATTCTTTGAGAGAAATGTCGACACTGTTCAGATGATTATTGAGGAAAGCCCCTGTGGAAGAAGACCTTGCTTCATTCAGTTCTGAACTCCATGCCCAAGTTGGAAACATACTGGGTTTGGACAATATTAGATTTTGTTTGAGTAACAAGGAATCCATGGCAAAGCAGAGGGACACAGATTTTTATGTCTTGACCTAGAATTAAACGGATGATATTGCAGAATGTGGGAGCATAGCAGTGAACATGTGGACTTGGCTCTGAATAATTACACCATATCCATGAATTTGACAACTCGGAATTTCCTGGAAGGCTCGTGAATTGCAAAATGGAGTTAAACATATTGAAAATCTAAATTGATTGTGAAATATATTGCTTGAATAGCCTAGAGAATCTTATTGGTGTCTCAAATCTGAAACATGGTGGCTAAATCAATATAATGTGAGAGCTTGGATTCATGACTGGCCAATTATATCACTGGCTTTGGCACTAGAAATAATCTAGAGTAAACTCACGGCCCTTTTAGTGTTGGCCATATTAATGACTTGCTGCATAAAGTTGGCTGTGCACAGGCCTCCTGGAATAGCAAACTTAAAGGGAGTCGCTTTGAATGGGGACGGACCGCTGACCACAATCTGGAAGCCAAACAAGGTGACTTGCGTAACCATTAGGTCATTATGTCAAAGTGTTTTCCATTCCATCGGAAAATATGTCTTCCCCAGAATCCAGGAAGTATTAAAAGGCCAACATGAACATTACATTTTCTATGAGATACAGCTGGACGGGTAGGGAAACTCAGATATCATGAGCTGAAACATCTGTGACTGACATGCGGAAAGCAATATCATATCTGAACATCAGTTGACTGATCAATTAAATGGCGTTTGTGAGTCACAAAAGTCAGAACAACAGAACTATATATGGACACCTCCTACAATGTGATTAAGCTGGATTGTCCAGCTATGACTGAACGTGAATATGACGGGGTGTTGGTCTAAGTTTTTTGGATGTTATATACAGACGCAGAATGGGTGAATTATTAATGGTTGTGAAGCGGTACCGAAAGTATGGCACTGGAACATCACCATAGAAAGTGAAGAGTCATGGAGCTGTCGGTTGCAATCTGCAATACTTCCAGGAGTCTTGTCCTATATAGGGAAAGTCCATTCTTGTTTGTTAGTGCGAGAAATATATGGGGGCCGAATCAGAGAATGAGCTAGAACTTTCAAGCTCCGTTGTTGGGAGCTGTCTCTATCACCAGAACATAACTAGATATAGCTGGAAAATAGAAAGCCAAATTAGTCCCGGGAGCAGCAGGCATTGCCCAAAGTTGTTTTGGCGCCGGTGTTGTCCATAGCTAATATACATTTAAGACAATGTCGAGCACTCTCGAGGACAGATCACTGCATTTATCTGGACTTCTTGACGTTATTTTGGACCAGTGTGCTTTCTATCATTTTTTATGTCTCTCTTAAAGTGAAGCTGTCAACTGCGGTGGCAGTATTGGATACATCTATCCAGTTGGACGTTCTGTTGGTGTATTTCCGATATAGATTTTATTGTTGAACAGACAAGATTACATAACAATACATTCATACAATCCAACTCAGTATCTAAGCAAATATATTTGGAGTGGAAGGGATAGAAAGAGAGACAAACAGACATAGAAATAGACACATAGAGGTAAACATACCGAGAGAGTAAGGGGGAGTGGAGAGGGCACATGATAACACAGCCATATCTCTTGGAGACATGCTAGAAATATTCTAATTTCCAAAAGGTTTAAATAAATCTCGGGGATTTGTTTCCATTTTGAATATGATTCTTAATGTTTGCATTAATGTATGTTTTATTAATTCCGTCTTAAATAATTTTCAATCACACGTTTAATATTATCGATATAAAAAGACAAAAACTCTTACATTACAAACCACTTTCTTCTGTTTCTGCCTTATCTCTTTGAACAAATTGTCTAAGAAGGTTTTTCTTCCTGTTTGGGATTGCTATAGAGACAAATGAAGTGAATATGTTAATTCAAAATTACGACATTATATATATATATATATATATATATATATATATATATATATATATATATATATATATATATATATATATATATATATATATATATATATATATATATATATATATATATATATATATAATATAAAAGGACGGAACTTCATTTAGAATTATAAAACATACATATTACCGCAAAATGTTGTGTTGTGAACATACAATAATCACCGTCAATGGAGAAAAGATCAAGATTGTGTGCAAGTGACGTCATATATCAGAAGTGGGGAAATATTAATTTGTCACGTTGTGTACTTATTTGCCACGGTTATATTCATTGCAACTCTCTATAATCTTCCACAAGTCTGCATGGAACATTTAAAAAAAAATACAATGCAGAACTTATTCTGAAAATAATTGTTCACGTACAAGGAAATTTGGTTCCCATTTTAGCAGTACATTCGTTAAATGTTACACATATATTCATTGTCAATTTAGATTATGCTGTCTATAGTAGGCTGTTTATCAGTCTGCATCTATCGGAACTAAGATGTTAGAATGAATACAGACTGCGGGAGCTAGAGGGCTATAAATGCTATGCACATGGATAATAAGCTAAAGGAAAAGTCACTTGTGCAGCATACAAGAATTATTAAGTTGCATTATTAAGGGTATCGTATTATTATATAATTTATTAACTAGCTGTCTAATTAACTGGGGTCTAAGGATAAATTAATGCTCATATAGAGTGAATATATACATATGTTTATGTTTTTTATGTCTAGACTGACATGTTATCAGTGGTAGAATAATCATCATCTACTTCTGTGCCTTGAGATAAATTTCCGTTATCTATTCTGTATTCAAAAGTCAAAAATGTTTCTTAGACGGTATTATTTCCATAATCTTTAAACACATCTTCCTGAATGTTTGTTACAATCTCCGCATGATTTTATACTGCTTGTAATCTGCTCCAAGATAGCGATATTTACAGCGACCTTTACTTAATGTTATCATCATTTTCATTTCTGTATAATAATAAAGAAAATCATAACTTGAATTTCAACATAACATATCCTATACTATGCGAAAGATTACGATTAATTGTCATCCTGTTGCATTCAATGGACAAAGAGATAAAGCAGGGCAACACAATGTATTTCTTTTTCTTGTATAAAAAGTTGAGCTTCTAGTGTCTCAAACATATTTCATACAGTATGAAATGGTGATACTAGATATAGATGGTTATGTGTTCGACCCTTAAGAAATGTTCAGTCCCAATTTGCTTACACAATGATCATCTCAGGTTTTATTAATCAAAGTTTGTCCATAATTATTTTTCTTGTATAAAAAGTTGAGCTTCTAGTGTCTCAAACATATTTCATACAGTATGAAATGGTGATACTAGATATAGATGGTTATGTGTTCGACCCTTAAGAAATGTTCAGTCCCAATTTGCTTACACAATGATCATCTCAGGTTTTATTAATCAAAGTTTGTCCATAATTATTTTTCTTGTATAAAAAGTTGAGCTTCTAGTGTCTCAAACATATTTCATACAGTATGAAATGGTGATACTAGATATAGATGGTTATGTGTTCGACCCTTAAGAAATGTTCAGTCCCAATTTGCTTACACAATGATCATCTCAGGTTTTATTAATCAAAGTTTGTCCATAATTATTTTTCTTGTATAAAAAGTTGAGCTTCTAGTGTCTCAAACATATTTCATACAGTATGAAATGGTGATACTAGATATAGATGGTTATGTGTTCGACCCTTAAGAAATGTTCAGTCCCAATTTGCTTACACAATGATCATCTCAGGTTTTATTAATCAAAGTTTGTCCATAATTATTATCACATCGCTAAACATCCAAATGTTGAATAAGGCAAAGACATTACAGCAGGAAGTGCATAATACTTGTACATCGTGTAAAGCAGTTTGTAAACAATGTACAGTGTACTGAAATACTCACATTGTTGTATAACATCAGAAGTCTTTTGATTGTCAGGAAGTCCTCGAGATCGATGTCATTATCTAAAAATAGCTTCACAAAATTCACCCTGTCCTTCAGTATGGCTAATAGCAGGATGTTATCTAACTTACCAGTCTAAGGAGACAAACAAAATCATAAATTTACAATTTGACATTTAACCATGTTTTATCCAAATTATATAGCCAAAATTAACTCTGCCTGGAAAGACATCATGTGTCAGTTACTGTTGCTGAACTCAATGTTTTTGAAATATAAGAGCAATGGTAGTTCAGTCCGTATTGTTTTACTAAAGGTTAATAGATCAGCTAGTAATGAAGTATGATAGTACAAATATTACAATTGTTTGCAAAAATGCTACATCTGTATAAATATGCATAAAGTAGGAGTGCATAAAAACTGATCTGATAATAGATTCCCAATTATATACATTTATAAAAGTTATGAATGGCATTAAATCAATATATTAACCTCAGTAAATGTCACATATAAATGACAAACGTTTATTATTAATTTCATCGGCGGGAAAGTATTTAAGATTAGTATGAAGTATGTTTATCAGGGTAAACTTGTGAAAACTATAGTCACTTTGAAATTTGTGTTCTACAATAAATTATGTTTTCCATAGCTAAGGACTAAATAGAGAATTCTTTGCTTGTGTGCAATGTGGGAAGGTGAGAAAGTTTGCCAGTAGCTTCTCGTGGGTCGGTGGTTCTTTCCGGGATTTTCCCGGATTCTTCCTCCACCATTGATACTGGCCGCCATGTATAGCATACCGTGTGCTGAAAAATGGCGTTAAACCCCACAACAACAACATCAACAAAAAACTGTGTGCAAATTTAGCAAAACCACCAACCTGAGAAAACATAAGCATAACATCATTGCATCTATAAAACTTGCTTATTGTTATGGAGCAACTGCAACATTTATACAACAAATACATTAATTGAGTTTATGAAATTCAATATAAGTTCTATCATGTTATGCCTAAATTATTTTTTACCATAAATATATGAGATACTATATTCAGATTGTCAAACAATGGATTTTATATGCATTGTATTGATTAACTTGAGGGGGATTGGGGTGGAGGGGAAATACAGGCGGCTGTGAGAACAAAGGTTAATGGCAGCTTTTGTAAGCAGTTCATCAAATGTCTGAAAAGATTGATTTAGAGACTAACCTGCCATACTTTGTCATCCATAAATATCTCAGTCTTGGCTATATCAATCTTGTCCCAGGTTAAAGCTAATCCCAGATGATCTATCACCCGATTCTTGTTAGCTGAAGGCAATCACAATAGACAGGTAAGGCATGCATATATGCATGTTAATATTATAAAAACGCATTTGTTTACTAAATCCCTTCGGATGTGGAGAGGAAGAAAGTGGCAGAAAGAGAGAACAATCAGGAGCAATTCTTATTATAAAGACAACAAATTTTCCTTTTCTCTGCAAGAAATGATGAAAACGTTCAGTGTGTAGCTGATGAAAAATTATATTTTCTCTGGACTTATATGTAGGTATATATTGGGCAGATGGATACGTAGGTAGGTAGGTACTAAGATATATTTCTCACTTATATTAATCCTCTCCATTCAAGCATCCATCATCTGGGCAAAACTCTTAATTTCGTATCAACATACCAAGCGCAGCATCATATTTTATTTGCTATATGAATTATTCTCACTTTGGCCAGGTTCAGTACAATTTAGCCAGATCAGGTTCACTATGATTTCTTATCAGCTGGCCAGGCAGATTATGATTTCTAATTATTGGTCAGGTCCAGTATTATGTCTAATCATCTGGTTAGTTCCAGTAGGACTTCTTTCTGTTTGACCATACTCAGTATAATTCTTTGTAAACTGGTCCAATTCAATTTAATGTCTTGTCATTTCTCAAGGTCCAGTATAATTTCTTGTTTTGATCAGTTTTACTGTGATGTTGCTCTCATGTTTTACCAGGTCCAGTATGATTTACTTTCATACGGCCAGGGAGGGTTTGCTATTTTGTCATTTGATAAAGTTCAATATGATGCCTTATTGTTTGGCCAAGTAGTGTTGCTGTTGAGATTTTGATATTCAATTTAATGTACGTCACTGCCTCTAACCTCCATAACTTTTGCTCATTTAAGCTGTAAAATATCTGGATTATTAGCATCAAAATTAGTCCACAAACAACATCCCATTTCAACAACTTTTTCAACTACCTTTTGAGACATAACAATGGTAGGTCAAATACCCTACATGTCCGGAACAGTACCATCTCTGAAACGATCACCAATTGCCGCTGTGCTACAAAAGGACCCACGTATACTAGATGTATTCCAAACGAAATATCCGAACGCAAACACACCAGCATCGATTGCGGTATGCAATGCAGTCACAGCTAATATTACAACTGAAAAATTGTTCCAGTTGATACCAGGTCTTCTGCAATCTCTACGCGCAGATGGAATTGATTTCTATGCAATAGATGCTACCAAAGAATAATCTGGTTGCCTAGAGCGACCCTCGATGGTACAAGATCTACACCACAAACAAGGATTCATGCCAGAAGGATCAGAGATCGCACGCTGTTCCAACAATCTTATTTTGGACAACCAAAACATTGTCGGACACAATTGTCTATCTATTTGTCTGGAAGAGGTTCCTGCTGGATTATCGAATCATATGCTATGTCGTGGTGCAGCCTTTGGTAGCATCTATTGCATAGAAATCAATTATGTCTCCGCGTAGAGATTGCAGTAGACCTGGCATCAACTGGAATGGGTTGTCGGTAGTAGTATTGGCTGTGTTTATAGTACATACCACAATCGATGCTGGTGTGGTTGTGTTTGGATATTTCGATCAAAGAAACACGAAAATCCCCCAACAAGCTCTTCAGCCGCTTATCTGTTGGATGCGCTTAAGCTGATATAATACCGTCTGGTTAAAGGCAGGGCGTTTTTAGAGTCTTTGTCCTATTTGTTGTTGTTGTATAGCCCTCGTGCGCTGTCAACCGAATTTTCTCTGGGGCATCATCCACAAAATGTGGTACAGCAGGTTCAAGCTTGGTCACACAATCCTCTGACGGGTCTACCTCGGCTTCCATCTGTATTTGTTCTGTACATACTTGTCCACTGCGACAATACAATCATCCAACGTGTCGACCACATTCTTGTACGTTTTTTGTAGGGAATAGTCGTTGTTTGTAGCGTTGTGGCAACACATTGTCAGGAATGATGTTTAACTTTAGGTCTTATTCAATGTTACTCCCGTCCTTGTGCCATCCAGATTAATTCATTGTCGTTAAAGCAGGTCCAATATCATGTTTTGTCATTAGGTCCGGTCCAATATGATTCTGATGTCATTTGGTTAGATACAATATAGTGTGTTGTTATTTGACCAGACGCAATATGTTTTTTTCTTATTCTCATTTGGCCAGAACCCGTAATTTTGTTTTCTCATTTAGCCGTGTCCCGTTTGACATAAGATTATGAAGTCCGCTAATAATGAATAGATGACAACTAATGATATTTACTGATCTCAATATAGTTAGAATTAAACATGAAGAAAAATATTACGATAATAATGTACTGATCCATACTTCAATCTGTAGTTTTCACACCTGGAAATGTACTAGGCTACAGAGCACAGGGAATCTTCAACATGATGCATGTGAAGCCTGTCCCTGATATTTTAGTCAATTATTCTTGTACCGAGTCAACAGAAGGTATCCAACATACCAAACTTGATGACTCTGAGACCAGCTGTAATCGAGAAACTGGCCACATAACAGACTTTGCCACTGAGGTTGAGGGTGTGAATGGACGGACATATCAATACATGGATATGGACTACACACATACGTAGACACCAAAGAGATCAGTGTGATGGCTTTCCACCAAGGCAAGCTAGAGAACATTTGAATAATATGATTATATTTTGTCTGTGAGTTTGTAGACAAATAGCGATTGCCATTTAACTTCACGTAAGTAATGGCCGATATGTAAATTTCAAAGTCAAGTACTTCGTCTCTAAAAGGCACCTTAGTCTGAGGTAAAAGATACGGGATGGCAAGGATCATGGATGCAATTTCATTATTCGATATTATAGTGTGTAAAGTACCGCAGTAGAAGGTGGCCCCACCTTCAAGGAGGCACATTTGGCTCCCAGCAACAGTATTATAATAAGATAGTGCCGTACTTGGGTTACAATATATCTTATTTGTTAAACAAATTTTGTTTATAAATGAAGTACGGATTATATAACCTTTTACACTGGCATATGACTATCGCTAGTTTCCTCAGGTCCAGTTTTTAAATTTAGCTAACGTGCCGTACTAAGACAGCGAAAAATTGCCATTAGGAATTTTTAATTAACTCAACATGTTATTCTGAGTGATCACAAATCAGTTTTCATTACGCAATTTTTCTAGCAGTTTTTCACGTCATCATACTCACACAATGGAATTGCTTCGTTTATAATTTTACAGATTATTCGACACAGTGTAGTGCACCATTTATAAGCGCCTTAGTAATAGGGTTTACAAGATTAATAAATGAGTTTAACATTGAACTCTGGCACGTAGCATCCTTGCTGAAATTAACTGCAATAAAACTGGTAAATGGATCAATGGTCCATATGGTAATACAAATATACCAAAGAAAGTATTGTGCAATTATTGCATCTGAGATTTATTTACAAACATCTATTTTTATTTGACTCTTTAACACAAATGTATTGAAGCATTTCACATGTCATAGTGGTGTGTTTTAAGTCACATACGACCAAAATATATGCTGAATATGTATATATAACATTCGCAAACATGTAATGACAAATATATAGTTTGTAGTAAAACATTGACTGTCGTGAAAAGTGTTAAATCTCAATACAAGACAATATCAGGATAGTTTCAATGTAAAGTTTTCCTTTGTTACATAACTGAAAGTACTGTGTTATCCTGTAGTATCACTACCTATTATCACATAATATTGACAGAAAAACTCTAACATTTCCGTGACTCTTACTTTACCTGATCATTTTTCTGACTGGTTCGACGTCCATGTTTGCAGCAGTAAAGGTAATAATTTACGTGGGAAGTAAAAACTGATTATCAATTCATATATTAGCTACCAAGTTTGGTTAAGTTTTACATTGAATACAGAGTTTTCCCTCGCGTTTCTATAGACTATGTACAAGACAATCGGATTCGGAGTAATGCTATTTCCAGTATATTCCACAAAGACTGCAGTGATTCCTTCTTATTGCAAGTGTGAATGCACTGGTCAGAGCTGCAACCATAATGGCGAATGATGTAAGATTTACCATGTTGTTGGAGGTCATAGGGCTGCAGAACAGTCATTTCGACCAGTATGGCTTGTATCGACCACTCCGCCTCGAACGGCGTCACCAGAAATGAACAAAATGTTCGTTCTTGTAGCAAATCCGCTGCAAAAGTATCTGGTGTCGATAAGGTTCATGCCTCCGACACTGAGTATGTTATTGGAGCTCTTGGGACGGCAGAAAAGTATCTTCGATTATAATCGACGGACGTCTCGAGAGTCACGTGACACAAACATGGTCACTTACGAATCAGTACGCAGCATATGAATATTTGTAGCACCAGAATCTGCTCTCATACAAAAGCTAATAAGTAATTTGGGGTCACTTCAAGACCAAATATTGGCTATAAAATTCTGTGAAAAGTGCATGCACAAGCGTTTCAAACATCCAAGCTGACAATAGCTACGATGAATCCCACACAACAACAATGTTGACTGATTCACTAGTGCAACTCCGATGGAAGAATTAGAAGGCCTCTTTGCGTAACTCATCGCAATATAAATTGATACGTTCTCTTAAGAGGAGTTGAGGTTTCATAGTTACATCAAACCTGGATTGTACAGGGTTTGCAGCTTCTGACAGATTGGCTACTGTTGTTAATCTTGCCATGTTCACTCAAGTTAAGCATTGATGAGAACACTTCATGTGGCCAAATAAATGTATAAATGTAACAGTGTCCATCGTAGATCTGGTAAGTTAGCTAAAATTTCAGTCCATAAGCCTTTTTCTGACATCCACGTGAAAAAACTTCATCGGCGCATAATCAATAATTCCCCTCGTACCCTCCGCAATGGACATTTGTCTCATGAATAAACGGAGTAGCAGGCCCCTAGAGGTGTCATAAAGTAGTGCTTTGGCAAGTGGCGTGTTTTGCCCTATCACCAAGAGTTGATGTACAGGCATTATTTCAGGACGTACTCAGTCCAGTTCATCCTCCAAAAAATCTTTTTCTTTAGCATATGTATAAGACCCTAAAAGGATGGTATGCACAAACTGATTCTTAACGGTAAACATTTGAAACAATGAATACAACAACGTCACTTTGAGATGGAAGTTGTCCATTCTGCTATCAATCTAGTGAAGCAAACGACTGCTGGTTTTCTCCATTTCCTTAAAAGATGCATATGATTATATTTCCATTCATATTTTGTGCAGTCTTGACATAATTTTGTGAAGGGATGACATATGTTTCGAATTCTCTTGCTTTCGTAATTGTTTGAACTCCGCTCTTTGTGTATTTACAAATTGGTTAAAGCCTGTCTTCATACCTGCGCAAAGATGGCTATTGTACTATAGAGAAAACAATGATTTTACTGCAGGCAGATACGTTCTTTAAATGTGTAAAAAATGTGCAAGATGCCTGCATTTGGTGGATTAGATGGGATTCATTTATTCAAGTTATTGTATTTTGGGGATTCAGTCTTAATTTTGTTCACATGACTTTGTGCCTTACACAAGGAAAGGCCGATAGCCAGCAGTTGCTGAGGCAATTTTCCTTCCCATTCGGGGTTTTGCTAGCTAGGTTTATTGGAAATATGGCAGCCACTGAACCTGGAGTGCCATACACGCCCCAGTACTACAGAACCCTTGACAAAAAGACGGACTGTAATTTGAAATTACATAAAGGTGACTTTGGCTGTCCGATGGTTTTGAGAGAGAAATGTCGCTAACTTGTTCACTGGTGGATTCAGCATGTACATTTCACCGCTTGGCATTTCTGTAGCCCAGGCATTGATAGGTTTTTAGTGGTGATATTAACATAATATGGGGTTGGATAGTTTCAACAATGATTTAAATAATCAAAAGAGGGCCATCGATTATCAGAAGAAATACTGTTGCACATATATTTCCTTGAACAAAAAGCAAGTTTCCTCATTGTACAATGCTACTGCTCAGGAATTAACGGTCAACATATAAGACTGCTTATAGACAATAATGTTGCCCTTTGTTACATTAATGCAATTGGGATAGGGCTGTCGAACTCAACGATCTGGGTTTCAAAATTGGAATGGCGTGAAACAATATATATTTAGTGCAGTGCTAGTCATCTGCTAGGCACATCAAACACGGATCTGATTTTCAATCGCACAAGTTCAACCATGATACTGAATATATGTATAGGCTTGAAATTTTCCAGGAAATTAAGCACATTGTGGTAAATGTAAAATTGACCTGTTTCTCTGAAGACGAAACTTTCTGCCGCTAAGATATATTTCCTACAATCCAGCCCCTGATGCTAAACTTGTTGATGCCTTTTCTGTACACTACATGCAGTATGTTGTCTCTACGTATGATCTTCACTCTTTCCGTGTACATCTTGGTGTTCTACAAAAATTGGAGAAGGGGGATGGGGTTGGTAGCACCACATTTTAGTACACAGACACGGTTCCCCAAACTACTGTCATTTGTATCAGATCATTAATATATAATGACCAGAAGATCCGAGATTCTCTTTCTTCCACAGAACGAACCATATTGCATCCTTTAAATAAGCTCAGTTTGTAACTGTTTCGGTTATCAAGAAGGTAACGCAAAACAGAAACTTCCTGCAAGAGAATCGCAGGTTCAATGAAATTATCATCAAACGTCAACTTGATAAATATCGTGCAATTTTCCAAAGTTTGGATGCATTTAGACAAAATTTACCCACAGATTTCCTGATATGTATTACAATGGATATAATAATTTTGGATATTTGACGGTTAAAAAACATTAATGGCGGTTTAAGTAGGACTATTGTATCAATCAGATTTGCCAGTGATGCATCTTTTCTTTTTGGCATAACATTCTTAAATTCTTAATTATCACATAATCGGCACACTTTACATGCAGTATGTGTAGCTTCATATTTTTCGAATGATAACATGCTAAAATATAATTTTATGTGATTCTGATTGACTCAAATAAGCCTATGAAATTCTTGCGCATTGTTCTCTTTACTGATTGGCTGCGATCGTGGTAAATATTTCCTTACCACGCCTTCTGGAACATATTGTTTTTTACTATTACTATTAACATTTTGGCGACCATTGTTTTCAAATTGTTTGCCCGTAAGCAATTATGCAATAAAGGTCAAGAATATATCCCAATTGTCTCACATGGGCTCGTTACGCCATGTCTAGACTATCATTTGCTGAAATATGGCGTTAAACCCCAAACAAAAAGAACAACGACAACAAAATAAACATAAGGAAATTAATCATTTGATAGGAGCCTGGGGAGAGGGGTCGACGGTACAAATGTAACCACCCTATATACAACAGTGGTATAACTGTTAATTTCACGGAGTAAATAAACTCACCTCTGTTCACAGATAAATATGGGCATACACCAGTCTCCAAACTGAGAGAACGTTATCCTAACACAACATATTTACTCGGTAAAATAACTCTCTTTAAGTGACACAATCCCGACTCGAAATTAAAATGTGTCTATATCTGCCGCAGTCTACTGTGCCAAATAGAATAATGCATATATCCTGTCACATATACTTTACTGAACATCTGACATATCTGCATTTTATAATCATTCTTTCAAATGAATATCCAACAGTATGAAAACTTAGTAGTGAAATTGACACACTTTCACTGTTAAGCAAAAACTATCTGACATAAAACTAAAAGTGTATAGACATTAAGCATTGAAAACTTATGTTGTTTGAGTAAAGTATTCTACTTGGTCTTAAGGATAGGTTGCTGTTTAAGTTATAATTGGTATAAAAACTAATAAATGTTGCTGGTTATAGATTTATACAAAATATTCTATGGACTATGTTTTTACGGGCAGGAAATGAAAGGTGCATAATCTGAGTCAGAATGAACGAAATTTTTTCTTCTTCTTTCTCTCCTATTTGCATTAAAATAAAACTATGAAATAAACATAATCTCAAATGGGCAATGATTTAATATTGAATTTATAAAGCTCGTAGAATATTGTCCAACTTTAGCTCCTCAAGGCTCGCAAAAGATGAACATTATTCATTCCGTTTCATAAATTAAAGATTTTTAAATCATTTGCCATTTGAGATCCTCTTTAAATCGGTTGAGTTCACCTGACGTCATCAAACATGTGCACTTCCATGTCCGCCATTTTGATTCCATAGGCACGCAAACTGGTACCTAACAACATTGTTCTTCCCAGATAATTACGAAGGCACGTCTCATGTTGTGCATAAAGCTATCCCTACATATTACATTCATTCGGGCTTGTCAACCAAACAAGACCAAATTCTTAGCTTTTTCCCTTTTTCTTCAAATAAAAGAACATTGAAAGTTCAACGAAAGTCGTTATTCTTTCATACACAAACATATCCATCAATAAACGTACATATAAGAAAAGGATTCACAAACAAGTAGAAACATATTGATTTTCAGTTTTCATGGGCTGAAAATAATCGTTTGGTTGTCGGTCAAGTTTAAAAACCAATCGTTAATATATCATTTCGTATTGTTAAAATTCAAGAATACTAGGGTTTGATACACGACACAAAACAATGTTCCTTTCGGCACGTGCTTCATGTTAATACATTGAAGATAAAACTACATCTATGAACAATTCTCGGTTTCATACAACATTATCTTCCATTCATCATCTACGCCTCAAATGCACTATTTTACCGTACAAATTAAAATTAGTTTGTGAGCTGTTTTTGGCACAAGCACATGCTTTCGCGAAAAGATTTTGTACGCAAAAGTTATGGCATAATAAACATGCCATGAAATTTAACTTCCGTAACTGATAGTGTATCCCGAGGATCATTGTCCGGAAATACTCTTTCAAGATGACAATCTTGGTGACATTATACAAACTATTTTTGTTACATTCACAATATTATCTGTTTGTCACAAACTGTATTTCAGTTTCATAGCAATATGCATAAATAATGTTCAACTTCGCTATTCCGTAATTTCGATATAAGCCAAGGAACTTCCAGCTTTATTTTGTCGTTCGTGCTACAGGGTCCCTTATTTTAAGTATTATCTTTGTTTCGTTTCAATGAAGTAAATATCCTTAGTTACGATTAAATAAGATTTCTATCAAGAAAAACGTGATATTGACAAACTTTTGTTAGGGAATAGAAATGGCTGCGCAAGGTGTAGGAGTGTTGCATTGTGGGTAATTGCGTACACAAATTGACGTCTGTGAAAATAACCCATACAAATCTTATACTCCAATATAACAATACCATCTTGCTGAATAACAACTACAAATGTAATCATTCCATTCCTAATATTTTTTCTGATTTTTGCAACTGAAATGGGGGTATTGGAACATATATTAGTTGAGCATAATTCAGTATAAGAGAATATTACAAGCGAACCAAAATGAAGATGAATATTTAAATTATAGACAAAGATTTGTGGAACATTGTGTCATGCTCACCAGTCTCATTGCTACAACTATAGACAGCCCTGCAAATTATGACTACACGTATTAAACCAATCAGCTGTTATTTCGTAATGAGAAAATCGGTATTCCTGCCTGTTGTCTTATCTGTTTCGATTGTAACATATACTAACCAGTGAAAAACCTTACTATCATTCAACAAGAAACGGCATGATACCCTAGACAGATAATGATATTTTTTAAAAAAAATTAGCTTATATGTTCTGGGCGAGGATGAAAAAATGAAAACGAATGATTCAGCCAGACATAGAAATGACTTTATAAACTGAAAATTGTGGTTATATTATTTTCAAACTCGCAACGCATTCTGTGTTGACTTTTTATATATTCTGTGCAAGTAGTGTGACTATATGATTCCTTCATACACGGGAATTTCAAAGTCGGACGGGTTTTCCTGCCGAGATGATGGGTATCTCTCATCCCTCCCGTCAGTCATTGAATATGTTAGGGTACACACAAATTTACTTTTACACATTGCCTCAAATGTAATGTATTTACTGTGGGACTGCATGTGGTCAGGTGTCTGAAAACTGACGTAAGAGTTATGGCTAATTTTAAGCAGCGCAAAACAGTTAACACTCCTTTGATTCTGTAGGTAGGGATGGTTTTGCTTTAGTATTTGACGTTTGCGGAGATCGACTATAACTCTGATATAAACACCACTGACCTTACTGCAAACCATAGTAATTACGACCGCTGTTGAGAGTCTGCAAAATGCAGATTGTCTTAAATGTCAATGCTATGAACGACCAAGAAAAACAGAGACAAATACCATTGATCGCTATGCATTTGTAACCACAACCACTTAATAAGCAATGACGGTTCCAAAATGAACAAAACAAAGGAAAAAATCAGGTTGGCTACTGGATTGGTCGTTTTTACAGGTCCTGCCAGTAGTGATATAAATTGCAAACCAGAAAAAAGAATATGTCACTAACTGCTATTGTAGTATCAAAGTTATGTGAATGCCCACTGAGATTTAACCATTCTTTCTTTATTCACTTATGTACATGGTCAGTTCAAAGGTTTCTATTTTTTTTGCTTTATTCTTTGTGAACACGTGCACAATCCCGATGATGTAATATAGCGGAAGAGCAAATCATTTTTCTCTTTGGATTTAATCCATATATCCTAGAATTAATGAGGGCCTCGACGTCGTCTTCAATAGTAGTTAATGATAATCGTCTTCTGGATTTGATTCACATCCTTAAAGGTTTATTCTTGCTTTATATTTCATTGATTACGTCCCACACACTAAACCTGCATCAGTTCAACTTAGTGCCGCCAGTCACACCCTTTGCTTAAAGAGTTAATCCATTTATAATAGCGTTCAATTTGGTATGTATATACGTATATACCCAACGCCTGAGCAAACTCGCTACAGTCGTTATTACAGTTGGTGACTGATTACGTTAATATCGTATTAACAATGGCAAAACATCGAACGATATGAAAGAATTAATGAAACTTAATGAAATGAGTTAACATAAAGACAGGATAGATTATTATTATCTTTGTTAATTTTTAAATTCCATATATGTTATTGTGATCTTCAGAGATAAATATGCTTGTTTTATGTTAAATTTTGTAACTATACTGCTATATAAAACTATTTTGAGATGAATACGTGCAATATTTTAATAAGAACTAAACAATACAATGAATGTTCTGTGTGTATGGATTACTGTCTTAACAATAACAATTACTATACGAAGGTGAGGACAATTCAGTCTGACTCTACCGGAGACTTTAAGCCAGTAAACGATCTAAGTGTCAATCTACATAATGATGCTGACTGCTATATGTATAAAGCACATCAAGCTCCTTTGAAATGACTGATTTAATTAGACGATGTGTAAAATATAATATTTAAATTTGAAAATTTGTTTAATAGTTGCAATGTGTATCCGTTTGCATGCTACAAATTGGGTCAATAAAAGTTCACCTTCACAAGATTTCAAAACTCTTGACCAAATGTTGCAAATCTCATGATCGGACCTAAGGTGACCTTTCCGTTCTGTCATATGCCTCTACCACCGAACTAGATCATGGTGACAATAGTAACAATGATAATGTTGTTGCCAGCAGAAACAACCTACCAAAGTATATTTATCTGGTAATGTGTGCCAACAGTTACAATTTAATTTTAAGACCACATACCTTTCAACAATGCTTTTAGGATGGCCTCTTCCATATCCAGGTCCCCACTGCCTGAGTACCATTTACATATGTGGATCAGTTTGGGTTTGGCAAGGCAGATTTTAATTAGCTTGATATTATCATCAATCTCTTCTTTTGAACATGACCTGATATTCTTTAAATGTTTGCGAATCTCAGCTTCCAAGTCCCGATACCTTCTACAAACAAATATATCACACGCTCAACATTTGCTAAAGAACAATTCACTAAGCCATGTTTTCCTTTCCATTGTTTTCCAGAGAAAAAGAAACAAAATGTATCACTTTATTAAAAATAATCATTGCCGCCTTTATTGCCGTCGAATACATTTATCAAGAAAACATTTTATTTACTGCCAAGAGGATAAATCAAAAGACAAAGATCCTGTATATGATATATGACTATTTCTATTCTTGCACTGTTATTGTTTACAAACTGGCTCCAATTCCGTTTGCTAAATTGGTTTTCACTCAACAATTCATGAACTAAACGTAAGACTAGCTTAATGTAAGCTTAGAGAAATAGCCATCTTGACATCTCATCCTTTGGATTTCTGTCTGCTTTATTAATAAATAAATAACAAATAAGAAGTTTAGTTTGGCAACAATGTTGTTGTCGTTGTTGACATTATTTGTGCAACGAACAATGTGGTTAGTATAACCAAATGCCTTGACTTTGTGTAACGTTCACACACACACACACACACACACACACACACATATATATATATATATATATATATATATATATATATATATATATATATATATATATATATATATATAACTCTATATACTCTTCTATATATATATATATATATATATATATATATATATATATATATATTCTTATTTTTACTTTTAAAAGAGTGAGAAGTCGTCTGTGCAATTATTATCTATAAATGCGTGTTTTCTCACATGTCTTTTTATTCCGATTTTACAGCATATAAGAAAACCTACAGTTCATTGGCCTTCTTATAGAACTCACAACCAGAAGCATGGTGATCAGAATCGTTATTTGGGACGGCGGCTGTGGTGTGTCCTTGAGTAAGGCACTTGGCTATAGTTGTCTCATATGAATACCACTTTGCAGCATAACATTCATCTGCAATGTGACTTTGAATTCATAAGCTTACAATGCAATGTCTTCTTCTTGATCGTCTTCATCATCACTTGCATACTTGAAGGCATTTGCTAATATGTCTGTTGCTCTTCCAGAGTCCTGAAATGCAAACCATTAAAAACACATATATTCTCGTCTTAAAACTTTCCATCTACCATATTTCACACTTTTTTTTATAGCTGTCTTGACCTTCAACCTAATATGCATTTTCTCCTAAGTAAACATTAGTGTAAATTGTCCTGACATAACATAAAACAGAAAAGTAGAATACAAAATATACTCACAAGCAAAGAAATTTCAGAGTTTATTGTGTTTTTCCAATATTTATTGCATAAATGGTTTATAATATTAGTCAATTGGTATTCCTGTTCTCAAATGAAAGACAATTTCCACGTGATCTAGGCTGGGTATTCCAAAAACTGTTGGTATGAAGTGATAAAATAAAATCTATGGGACTAGATGTATATTCCGTTTTATCCAAAGTGTATTATCTCCTAGTGAAATATTAAGCAAAAATAAAGAAAATTAAGATGTCTTTAATCGTCACATTTAATTCTGTAATAACCTCATCATGTCAATCTATGTCTCAGCAAACGCATCTTTTAACATAACAAGAACAGCGATTTCAACAGTACTCAACTTATTAATTTCATCATCAATGAATATGCTTTAATTTGAGCTTCTTACACGAGACAGTTCAAACGTCTGTTAACAGCTTCAGACTTTGCTTATAGAGACTTGCAACAGATAGAAAGGTCTATACTCCCACCATTTGAATAAATTCCTAATGATAATTCCACACTGTTGTAAACTTTGTCCCGCCAACACGTGATCCGTTGCACAAGTATATATTTGTTGTGCTTATCGTGTCTGTCATCGGCCAAGGGTGGCTGACTGATCTAAGGCACTCACCTTTACAGACTACTAACAAGTCATTTCTATACATGTGGATTAGAGTCTCGGGGTAGGCCAATGTGGGTATTTGAGAAAGCTTGCCGGTAGCTTTCAGTGGGTCGGTACTGTCTTCCAGGATTCTTTCTCCATCATATATACTGGCAGACATATATAGCATGTCAGGTGCGGAAAATGGCGTTAAACCACAAAACCAGACACCTACCTTATCTGCTAACCAGGATACATGTTGCCTAATGCGTAGATACCTAGATAACATACCAATATAGCATGCTCCAATTCAGTTTTAATAGTATTTTCATCGAAATGCAATCTTCCAAGAAACCAAATATATGTCCATATCCCCTACCAGCTTAATGTTACATTCAATTTTGGTATAAATTATCAAAAAAAGCACAATTCTCTAAATTATGTGTATCTTCCAGCCTTGTGCTGAATTTTTCTGAGCTTTGAAATGGCATTTATGCATATGAGAATGCAAAAATTACATAACGATCAATTTAGGAACATGTTTTTTCGTTGAGTTTGACATTCCTGATGGTAGATTATTTCGAGAACTTTTCTTTAAAAGGATCACGATTAGATACTGCTCTTAAATTTACCATTCCATTTACCAGGACAGTCATGCTTACTTTTTTCATGAATCTGTGATGTAAAATCCGGTTTCAAAAAATCTTTACCACTGACGATATGTAGATCAGTAATCTTTAACAAAGATATCTTCAACTGGCTCATGTGTTTGATTCAGAAACATCAGCTCTGATTTATAATGTTTCTAGTTAGTAAGGTTATTCTAATTTGTGAAATTTACTTAAGTAAATAAGCCAAATGGTCTCTCTAATAGCGTTGGGCAAAATACCAGTAAAACAAAATCCTTCTAGTTATTGTTAGTCACTTAAGTATTATTTTGATGCGGGTGGCTTTATTTCTCTAAATGCATTTATCTTTAAAATCTCATCCAAGACAGGTATGAAACTGGATGGTACAACATGAAAATACTAAATATTCAGGATAAAATTAATAAAAATTTAAAAACCGTGTCCTTTTCATGATAAGCACCATAGTATTTTTCTTTCAATGCAATAGAGTATTCACCCATGCACATAATTTTCATCTGTGTGATTCGCACCCAATTGCAATCAATGTAGACTAAGGTTGACCATTAAATTAATTCAACAAAAAATCAGAGTCTATACAGTTTCCTTGAAATTTGAAACAGACAAAATAACAATGCTCTATGCAATGGCAGGTAGTGATCTGGGCTGTTTACATTTGAATCAGTATGGTGCAAGAAGAAATATGTTTATAATATTGCAATATGTGCAAATTTGACACATACCTTGACAATTACAACTGGTGTATTTTCCTTGAGAGCGTTTTCGACTGTCTCCAATGTATCTGGTCCTCCTTCTAGAACCAGTAGTACTGTAGGCACAGCTGAAACTACACTTCCCAGATTTATGTGATCTGTAAGGTTCCAATACAGATGAATCATTAACACAACAATTGTACAAAGACTATCTACATGTGACTTCCAAACCTATTCACAGTACGAAGACGTAAGTCAAATGCCACCTCAAGAACTGGGTGGAATATAAGAGAAGATACTTCAGCCGATGGAGGCAACACAGCTAGAAATATTGAATTAAGATTAGTTGCTTATAAGATTTTAATTCATAAAACATTATGACATCTTAATAATTTTGATGCTGATGGCAGATACATTTGTATGACTGTGTTAGATATGAATGATCTCGATATCCTGTATGATTTATTAACATGATGTGCCTAATGATACTATGGTGAGGTTCCAAACTAAGAGGTCAAATACATGAATAATAATAATAATAATAATAATAATAATAATAATAATAATAATAATAATAATAACAGCATGTATAGAAAGTGCATCTAACTGCGAAATGTATAGATATTGTGCAGGAAGATCAGTCCGCAGATCATAATACTCTGAACCAGAGTTTGAGTGTTTCCATCTGTCCAATTGGACATTTCCTTTCAAAGTAATTTCATTTATGATTGGTCAAAACAAAATGGCAAGCTAAAACTCAAGACAAAGAGTTTAATAATTTCCTTATCATGGTTTTAATTTTCTGTTTATAATCCTTAGTAAAACCCATGGTGTATGACTGCATTATGGGATTGCAGATCTGGACAATCATTATTTACAACTGGACATCAACAGTAGATTGGAAAATATGAAATACCATGCTAAGCTGAATTACCATCGCTTGTGTTAATTTTCATTTCAGATATTTTCCGTTCTAGTTCGGCCCTGAAAGAGATTGCAGTTTTATACACGTTCTTAGTCCCATCATCTATCAAGATAAAGTGGGTGTGATTTGGATCCAGGAAACTCTCCTCTCCATTCCGTTCCTCCTCAGTACAATACTTTACTAGCAAGGAACCCTATAGGAAAACAGAAATTCACAAGATCTGAAAAAACTCCCCTTTAGTACGAAATAGTTTTGTTTCTTTCCTGAATTTATCCTCATTTCTGTATGTCATTCAAACATTTTGTGCATACTATTTTAATATTTAAGTTCTCTTCTACAATTTTTCCCCATTGATAGTGGGCAGCGGGTAGTTTGACTCAACCATTTTGAGTATTTCAGAGAGACTGAATTGGTGGGTCTTCCCTGGATTAGAATGTATTTTGTGGCCTAGAAAACGATTTAAACCAAACAAATAACCCTCTATGATATGACAATGAAGCTAGACAAATGCATTTCTTGAAACAGTACTATTGCTACATAGACAAATCCTTGTTTGCTATGTCTTTAAATTTTGAGATTTGAAGGAAACATAAAATCCATCAAGACATGAGTCAAAAAATGGTTTCATAGCAGTTTTAGTAGGCTACATCACTTAGTAATTGGAACAGTAAATTTGGGACTAAGAGGTCCTGAGAGTGAGTCCCGGCAAGTCAATATTGTATGACCTTCAGTTAGCACTTCAGACGTGTCAATTGGGCTGTAAATTAGGCATGACAGAGTTTGTATGTTTGTGGGTGTGCTTACCTGTAATGACTATTAATCCATACAGGACTATACAAATTGAGCAGACTGATGTCTGGACTATACAATTTCTCCACTGGGCATGAGCCTGGGAGCAAGTATTCAAACACAAAAAAGTGGATTTATTTATCAAATGGGAAAATTAAATGTTTCACAAAAATACAGATAAGTCAACGTATAATTAGTGATATGTGTTTGTGATCAGAATTCCCCTAAACCGCAGGCACATATAGCAAACCAAATCAGTAATCACATGGTTTGTGCCAAGAATCATTCATTGAAATCTCTATGTGAAATCTTCTCTATTTAATGTTTGTTACTTTAATTTTGGAACCTATTCAAGACCATTCTTACATCTGAGCAATATGTTAAGTTTTCTAAGGAGTACAACATCCAGAGGGTATATGATATCATGCGTACAAAAAGTACATGGTTCAAAGGCTGGTGTAGAGCCCTTAGGATGATATGTTGCACAATTAGTTTACAGCTAGCTTTGTATTCTGTTCTACATAAGCTGGGGGTGAGGGTGGACGAGAACACATTTATGTATAAAGTTTAATGAAACATCAGTGCAATACTGGCTATAATGGTGCTAAAGACACGAATCTTTTGATCATTTCGATCAAAAATAGCTGCTTTCTAAACATTTCATGGACATACAAAAGCCCATTATACATTGCATTATTATACATCAATACATCAGATCATTATCCTCTCCACAATTTGTAGTAGGGCAGAGAAATACTTCTGAATTATCTAACCTTTTCGTCCAACTGAACCTGTCTGTTCTGAATGTGTCCCCATGGAGCTATGCCTATTATGGCACATTTCGGATTTGTAGACGTAAGGCCATAATATTCATCTACCTCCCCAACAAGTTTTGTCACACCAGTATGGGTGCCTCCAGTTATAATCCAGGCATCTGAAGAAAAATAAAACTGAGGAATGCGCTGTACAATGAATAAAATAAACATGGGACTGTGCATATGCTAAAGTCCATGCAAGGTTGAACAGATTATATTTTATTATCAGAAATAAAGAATATTCTCATTGGCAGCGTAGCACAAATGGATGACAATGTAATTTTCCCAGATGAACAATTCATAACTTAGGTGTCAGTTCAGGTACAGGAATACTTATTTAGACAGCATATCTGCATTATCTCCTGCAAACCGGAAACTGTTTTAACGGGAGGTTACCTCAGCTTTATTACCAGCACTCTTTATTTGAGCCACGGGGTGCCTGAAGACCTTGCTTCTTGGGCTGAGTTAGACTGAACAAATACATCTCTACCAAGACAAAAGCTTCTATATATATAATTATAACTCACATAGTCATTGGTGAAGCCAGTTAAGAATTTACACAATCTGTTTTAAAATTATGGAAACGTGTTAGTTGAAAACTGTACACTTTCTAAAATAGTCTAATGATTAATCAAGGAATAGTAATATATGTTGCGATTATCCAACATATATTTCTAAATTCAGAAAGAGAATGCAATTTGCGGAGCATAAAAATAGACCATTGTGATTTATTTGGGATGGAACTAAATTGGAAGGCAAACATATAATGTATGCATTAACCGTATAACTGTATATTCAATGGTGTACAAATGATGGATTGATACAAAATGGGGTTATAATGATCAACATGATTTCCATGATTGCGATTAAAGCAAACTCTGTGAAAGAAAGAAATATAGTGACAATAATTTTATTTGCTTTCTCTGTGGAAAAGGTATACTTGGAAAATAAAGTATAAGAACTAGATCAAACACCAAAACCTTTAAAGAAAAAACAACCAAAATGGTAACTCTTTCAGTAGGATTTCCTTTGTCTCACTTTACCACCACAACCACGACCACCCACCTACTAGATATTTGATTAATTTCACCTATTGTAACAAATAAATCTCATGGCTTCGCAAACATTACTATTCTCAACTTAAATTTTAATACATTGGTTCTACCCGAACCAGTACAAACTGGTACATTACAATATTTTTACCCATGCCTTTTAGTTGAGGCAACGAAACAGAACAAGTTGACAATGAAAAGAGCGTGTTAAAAGTATGCTACATAAATGCAGCTCAATAGGATTAAAGAGATATCTGCCAAAAAGTGACAAAAAGTGAGATTTGTATTAATTAATGGAAAACCCCAACCAGTGGTAATTGCTGCCTTCATAAGTTCGTATTGGAATGCATCTTCTAAGCCAGGATCTATGTCGCAGTTGTTGGAACCACCACCCACAGAAATAAGTAAGTTTGGCCTTTGCAGTCCCCACTCATTTTTCATCCGCTCCAATATTGTGGATGTATTTGTCGTACTGTCAACACGGAGAAACTGAAAAATTGAACAGGATAAATTATCTGGTGTTGTAATTATGATTATTTTGTTATATCTGAAAATAATTATGAACTGTTCGCCTTATTCAGGTCTGCAAAACTATGACCATATAAAAGGTCAGATGCATTTTACTGCAAAATATACCTGGTAATGGGTAATCAATCTTAAATTATGCTCAGAAATATGTGTTAGTTATCAATAATATAATAAGCTATATATATCAATAAATTGTTTCTAATATTTGACTAATTTGACAGATTGCTGGATTTGGCCAGTCTGAAACACATATGACCTATAAATGAACTCCCTTCATATATATATATATATATATATATATATATATATATAT
>JAECUM010016748.1:0-22270 GCA_016617855.1 Megalonaias nervosa
CATATTCCAGTGTTGGATCATGGTCAAGTTTTAGGTAGAACCTAGCGTCACTTAGTTGTCTACTTGCTTCACTAATGTAATCTTCCCTATTAATAACGACCACAGAGGAACTCTTATCTGCAGGCTTAATTATGATGTCTGTTCTGCTTTTCAGTGAGTGTAGGGCATCTGTTTCTTCTTTTGTCAAATTAGAGTATCTGTTAGTATGGTTGATGTGTCTGGCAGGGTCGTTTTCAACTGAGTTGATAAAGGCTTCTAGATTTGGAATTGACCTTTTTGGTGGGGCCCAATTACTTTTCTTACTGAATATGGGTTGGTCGCAGATTATATTTTCCTCTGATTTATTTATGGCCTGCAAGGTAAAAATGGGCTTTCAGTCTTAGTCGGCGGCTAAACTCTTCGATGTCTTGTCTTGTCTATGTTTTGTATATGCCTTTAAAAAAGACTCATTAAGAGTCGAAAGCGCCCAGACTAGTTAGATGCTAGTTTTCCACTGTTCGTTGTCAGTTTATTGCATTTATCTTAATCATTTCCTGACACACGTGATCCCTTCTTGGATCCAGTGTACTTGAAAGGACTGTTATTCGTCATATGATTTGTATTCTTTCTATATATATATATATATATATATATATATATATATATATATATATATATTCTTTTAAATATTTATCTAAATGTGCTTAATAGCCTATAAATACTACTATGACAATGAAATATCCGGGATATAAATTGCGCCTACTTAAAATGAACATAAAACAACAGATGTCGTTATCGCTCGTCGATTTCTAGGTCAATAAAAATATTTTCAAGCATCTGCAACAAGTTGAAATAAACTAGTTGAAACATAATAAATTTAAAGGTTTAATTCCTGTAGAAACAGCCATGTAAAGTTTTGCAAACGCAACGGTTTTGTGTTTTATTTGTTTGTCTTGTCTATGTTTTGTATTTGCCTTTGAAAAAGACTCATTAAGAGTCGAAAGCGCTCAGGCTAGTTAGATACTAGTTTTGCACTGTTAGTTGTCAGTTTATTAAATTTATCTTAATCAATCCCTGACACACGTGATCCCCTGCTGGATCCAGTGCACTTAAAAGGACTGTTATTCGCCATATGATTTGTATTCTTTATATATATATATATATATATATATATATATATATATATATATATATATATAAGAGAGATTTGTGGCCACTCCAACTTTGTTAACATACTATATGAAACATTTTCAGATAGACACACACATGAAGCTGGGCTATTTGGAAGAGCTCCAGACACACAGGCAATACTAAAAACTGGCTAATGTGATGATAGTTTTGTGCTTCTTTTTTCTCTTGCGTAGGACATGTGTATTTAGGGTCGACAGGTCACCCCATTGCCCTCATTAACATATTCGTATTAATGCACGGTATTTACAAAACAATAGCACGTTGCTCCAGATGCTTTATGTGCTATACTACCAACACAAAACAATTATAACTTTTTTCTTGCTTTGTTTTCTTTACTAATAGTGGCTTATATAGCTAGATTCTCCTAAGATTAAAAATTATTCGGAGTTTCCGAACAGTTTAAAAGACCTTCATGGTATCACGGTACCAATTGTTTTTCCATAGACCTTAATGCTAATGTTTTATGAAATAAATATACTTTCTATCCTACCTCAGCACGCATGTCACCCACTGTCACAGAGAACAATGTTAGATTGTCAATTTGACAAGGACAGAACCAGGTACTCCATTGCATTTAAGAGAGATAACTCTGCTGGAACTAGACAGGGGTAAGAGTTATCTAGTTACACCAGACACAGTTTCAGTCATGTGTACCACATTTTTAAAAAATCATAAAAAATACAAAATGTGATATAGTTATGAATTAACATAATCTCACATGTTGCCAAGAGGCTCAACATTTTTTTTTAAGCCTAACAGAAAGTACAACTCTTACATAATGCACCAATCACAGATAGTTTTGTGGTTTATTTCTGAATGCAATGTTCCCTACACCTTAAGCTCCGCCCACCTGGGCTTGTACAATTGGTACCGTTATACCTTATATAAAGTGAGAGGCAATAATAATAGTTGATTAATACTATATGTGTTGACTCTGCTAACTATATTGCAAAAATGCATGGTTATTTTAATTGAAATGGAAAAAATTGGGTAAGAAAAATAATGTCCGTGTTTGTACCAGGACAAGAAAATCCCTGTCGTGTGGTTACATTATTTGTCTCCCTCTTGATTGGGATTTCATTGTCTTGGAGCACACCTAACATATGTTATATTATTCATTCTGGTCGAGAGCATGAAGAATTTGCTTGGACATGCCAGGAATGTTAGGGGGAGGAAGGATTATATCTTAATGATACAATGTATTTGAATAAAGTTTTCTAGGTTTCTTCGGTCGTGAAAAGATGAATTGATAATAATAATAATAATAATAATAATAATAATAATATTACACAATCTCTCGCTCGTTTGCTCTATGTATATATGTATGTATGTATGTATGTATTTATGTATGTATGTATGTATGTATGTATGTATGTATGTATGTATGCATGCATGCATGCATGCATGCATGCGTGTGTGTGTGTGTGTGTGTGTGTGTGTGTGTGTGTGTGTGTGTGTGTGTTGAACAGTAAACTTTGGTCGCTGGACATGAAAGAAGATGATTTCATTGCCCTTGTAATAAAGGTATTTTGTCTTGATCCATCTGACCATTGTGGGTCCGACTAGAATATAATTTATACACAAGTAGGCCAAGGAAGGCTGCTGCAAAAATCCAAGTCAAAGTCACTGAAAAAAAGAAGACAAAGACGTTAATTAGGAATTAAAATATTATCCATACATATAAACAAGCTTAACTTTCATTCGCTTTTTTTTTTAAATTCACGCACATAACAAATGTTTTAACAGTAAATCTCTCTCTCTCTCTCTCTCTCTCTCTCTCTCTCTCTCTCTCTCTCTCTCTCTCTCTCTCTCTATATATATATATATATATATATATATATATATATATATATATATATATATAGATAGATAGATAGATAGATAGATAGATAGATATACCACTTGTTCATACACAAAATTACTTCCAGTTGGTCATTATACACAGGCTTAACTGTCTATAAGTGTTATATTTGATATTCAATTTATACAACTGCCATGACAATTTAAAATGTTTAATAATTTCAATAATAAAAATATCTTTTGAAAGTGGGTTTGGGTGTCAAATATCATGGACAAAATGAAGTGGGAGTGTTAGTAGTAATTGTTACAAATGACGATCTGTTTGTGTTTTCGAATTCATCTTGGTTCCTTAGGATATGCTCTACCAAATTTGTGTCTTAAGCAACTGTATGGTTTCCATAGCAACCCGGTGGAAAACCTAATTTCAATTTCTCCAGAGTGTCCAAGGCATGGATCTTTGACCGCAGGTAGAGAGCATCCTAACATTAACCCATTTTAAACTTGTACAATGAAGACTGACAAAGCATCAAATATGGCTGGTGATAGTGCATATGACATATATCATTAAATGATTTCTCATTACCACTTCAGAAATTTTGACTAAATTTGATAGTTTACATTTCTGCTTGTGATTCTGATCTGTCATTCGATATAACAGTTACATTTGATTGTTTCACTAAATTTGACAGGGAACATCTGTTTTGTATTTTGACAGTCGTCAAGCAATTAAATGATCTCAAACACTCTTTGGACTCTTGTTAAATTTCTTTCGCATTCTCATTGTTGATTCAAACAAATTCCATGTATTGATGTCAGCCGCATTTTGCTGGAAGTAGGGTTGTATTGTTTTGTAGAGGAATGGGTTAGGTGATGCTGTAGGCCAATAATTCAGCCCCATCCCCCATGGACGAATACGCAGGAGTTTTAGGGGATGATATCATGCTTTCTTTAAAACCTGCAAAACTTGCAGACAATCTTGTCTGCACACATTAGTGTATATTTTATGCAATTACCAGTATTTCACATGGCTGTTCTTTTGGTGATATGTGCATAATATTTCCCAATCAAATCCTGTGTTTGGGAACTTGTAAATCCACATGGAATAGCACAGCCCTCTGTCCTGTGGCCATTTTGAATTTTGCGCTAGATATGTCTATTACAAAATACTGGTAAGTGTCTAAACGGTACGCAGGTGTGTTCCGGAAATATTTGCTTGCAGCAAAATTGCACATTTTAATAAAAAGGTGACATCAGACCCACATATCGTCCATCAGTATCAGCACAGATTTGGGGGAGGGGTTGATTTACTGGACTAGTGACAGTGATGTATCAAAGTACATAAAGGCAATTCAGTGAATCAGGCAATCCAAGCTTGTCAATTGGTTTCCTGAACCAGGTAAATTGGAGAATCGAAGATAGCTAGTCAATAGGCCTTCTGGTAATTTGCTATCAACTTCCTTAACACAACTTATGTTTCATGTATAGTAGCCAAAAATAAAAGTAATTTTGTGTTTCTGTATGAAATCATCAAATTCACATTCATAATGACATAAATGCATAGTTAACAAAAATGGAATAAATTTTTACACATCTGACTACTGAACTGTAGTCTAAAAGTTGCTCCTTTATTAATGTAGCAAATTTGATGGTTATGGATGGTTATGGACGTGAATTAAACAGCTTAACAGTACTTGCCATTTCCAGTTACACTATATTATCTGCTAGTAGTGTACAGAAAGCCCATATCAATGTTCCTGAGTACAAAACGCAGGCAATAATAAATGAGGAATATTTTGAGGAAAATAAAATGGATGAGTGTAATGTACATTTAATTTGCCAAGTAGCTTACTAAAATTAAAGTAAAAGGCCTGAGCTTGTTTTGAAATGTTCTGGAAATGAAAATTTGACCTCATCCTGGTCCTATTATTGTGTCCTACATTTTTTAATAAGGGTAGTTTACATCACAATTACTCATTCTCATCCTAATATCTATAGTGGAATCGGTCTTTTAGTTGTGTTCAGTTATGATTTGTGAGGAATTTTTTAAAACTATTCATTGGAATTACAAAGTGCTCATTGGCTTAAGGACTAAGATACTATTATAATCACTACTCCTACTGGGGCTTTTCCGCGAAAATTGAAGTTAAATGACGCAGAGATTATAAAACTTTGTAGAAAAATGATAAAAATACAATCCACTTTACTTTGAATTGTATAAAAAGTAAGCATGCTTACTGTATCGTTTTCCACTTTCATGGAAGCCATTGTCGTTAGCTTCTGTCTTGGCATGGTAGTTGGATGGAAAGTTCCAGCACGTATGGAAATCCGACGGTGGTTTGGGAATTAGACTAAAGGACTCGTTCACAAGCAGCTGCATGCCACCAAGATTATGAGATTCTATGTGACAGTGGAAGTTCCAGAGTCCAGGATTATCAGCCTTTAGCCGTATCACCACGTAGCCTCCAGTAGGTACAATTATTGTGTCTTTGCGCGGTGGCCGTTCTAATTCGAGTCCTGGCACATTTCCTCCCAGCCAAGTTTTGTTGGGCCATGTTGCGTTATTGCAGAAGGTCATGGAGCGGTCTGGATTACCTCTACAATTAATGTCTAAGTTGTCTCCAATAATTTTGGCCGTAGTTTCGTTGTATTGTCCGTAACCCATTTTTATTAGATGGAAAGCGTGTCCATGCAGATGCACAGGGTGAGAATAGCCTTTTCCATTTCCCATATTCAAGAGAATTATCTGCACAGTATCCCCATCGGCAATACTAATCACATAAGAGCAACTACAAAACTTTTCCTCACCACATTCCGCTCTGTCACAGGAAGAATGAAATTCCTGTGGTTGAGTCATAGCTGAAACAGGTGGTTTTTCAAATGTACGGCCGTTCACAGATACTGGAGTCGAATTTGTACCTGGAAAACCAAAATTAAGGAAAAATTCCTTGAATTTTCCAGGTTCAATATCCGGAGCGGGATACTCGTAAGTCGCCGCTTTTAGTTTGTCAAATGACTTGTATTTCGTATAGTCGTGCAAAGGGTAATATGAATATGGACAGTTGACGACAACACAGTTATTATCTTTTGTGCATGATCTTTTACTTGTGGTTGGTTCTTCGATAGGTGCCCCATTGTATCGCAATATGGCCTCAGCTGAATGATTGCTGTTTGTCTCAAGACTCAAACCTCGAATCCAATAATTTAAAACTGGATTGTCTGCGTATAGAATAAAATCAAAACGCTCGCCAGGATTTATAATAAAAGATTCAACCACCTCACTCTCTAAATCGAATCCATCAGATGCAACAATTGTCAGATCATGTCCATCAACAGACATTCTAAACGGATATAGAGTTCCCACACCAATAATCCTGAACATGTATGCTTTTCCATGTTCTACTTCAAAAACCTCTAGCGGTGCCCCATTAATTTTTCCGGTAACCGGGTCATGGTACCTTCCCCTTCCATTAATTAGACCTGACTGAAACTTAAAAATACTCAAAAAAGCCCCATCAATGGACATAGAAGGTTGAACTTTCTTCCTTCCCTCATGCATTCCATACAGAATTTTCATATATGCAACTTCTGAATCCCAGTCGTGGTTCCACTCCTGTATTGTCATTACATGCTCCCGTTTTGCGTTTTCCCTCGTCCTATTACGAATGATAAGGGCACCGAATGCTCCCATCGTGCGTTGACCCCCCCCCCCCATGTGAGAATGATACCAGAAAGTACCTTTTGGTTCAGCCAAGAACTCGTAAGTAAAGGTCTGACCGGGAAGGATTGGACATTGAGTAACAAAAAGGAACGCCATCCATCCAGGGTCTTCCTCGTTGATGAAGACAATGCCAATGTATGGTGGTAGCTTCACTTTTCAGACTATTTTTGACATGCACAAAGACTGTCTGGCCTTCGTAAACTATTATTGGCGGCCCAGGCATAGTCCCATTGAATACAGTTACCAATCGAGGGTCTTCCCAACCATCTGCGGTAATGACTTCATTGGGATCACTTTGGGATGCTGTTGACGTGTTTATGACATCATACTTGTAGATATGTCCATTATTCACGAAGACAAGATCATTGCAATTCATCATTGTCAGTTTGTGGTCTAACTCCAGGTAGAATTCGCATACTGTGGCCGATTGAGAACAGTTATCTTCACATATCACAACCCTTGTCACGACTATGAGTATCGCTAGGATTGCAAAGCTACATGATGCCATTTTACCTGAAAAGAATGAGACCTCAGTCTTGTTAACGAAGTATTTATAAAGGAATTCTTATGAATTAGGGATTTATCAAAATGTATGTATGTATGTATGTATGTATGTATGTATGTATGTATGTATGTATGTATGTATGTAGGCATGGATGCATGCGTGTGGGTGTGTGTGTGTGTGTGTGTGTGTGTGTGTGTGTATTTATTTATTTCCCTAAAATGCAAAGTAAAAATTAAAACAATTATAGTATTGTAAATTAAATCCCATATAGTCCTAAAAGTTCTATCGCAAATCCAAAAGTATAGAGCATTCCAAATGCGTTCCAGTGGTGTTCCGAATGAAGTCCAATTTTGAATGTGCCGATAGCCTCGAATATAATAGTCTTGATGTATCACAATGATTATAATCCAGAATATCTTTAAATGAATTCACAATAGTCCCAAAATAGTGATTTATCCATAAATTTTTGAGTTCTGTGTAATGCCAATGAATGATTGAAATAAATAAATCATCTCATATAATAATTGAACATAATTAAAAGACTAACTCCAAATGAGACGTTTAAGATAAAAATAATTAATTCTGTTTATCACTACCATTACATAAAAAACCTAAGACACAGTAACAGAACCAGGTCGAAGTTCATAAGTTCATTTTCAGAACATTTTAAGTTGTATACAAGGTCTAAAGCTCCAGCAAACGTATTTACACATATTAACAGCACAACTCACTATCATGAATCTACGTAATATTGTTTACAAAATATGACCCTTATAATCATGAACAAAAATGAAACGCACAATATAGATATACTTAACACCTCTTCTCATAAAGAAAAATACAGATTTATACAGTAAAGCTTTCTTTATCATATTGGTCAAACATACATGTAATTAAAATTACATGGGAATATGTCTTATGAATGACACAACATATATTCAAAATAAAGCAATATATTAATCTATACTATATGTGAATATGGGTCTGCAAATCAGATTAGCTTTCCCTTTGATATGCCTAATGCCAATGACATATTTCTGCAACATCGATCTATCTCTGATGTTTTCTTTTCATTTTGCTAATGAAAGTAAGGGGGTTGTGATCACTGAATACAACAATCGGAGGAGGAGCTGAACTGATATAGACTTCAAACTGTTGCAATGCCAATATCAAAGCCAAACATTCCTTCTCGATTGTGGAATAATTTATTTGATGCTTGTGTAATGTTTAGAAAATTAGCACGTTGGATTATCCATGCCATTTTTGTCTTCTTGAATGAATACTCCGCCACCCCCTGCATTACTTGCATCAACAGACATTTTTAATGATTAACAGAAATTTGTGGCTGAAAGACCTGGTGCACTCTTAAGTATGGCCTTTAATTTATCAAAGGCTTCCTAAAATTTGTCAGGGCAATGAAACTTAGTTTTCTTACTCAACAATTAATCAGGGGTTCAGCAATTATAGTATATTTTGAGAAAAAAATTCCTAAAATATCAAGCCGTGCCCCAAAATCGCAACAATTGCTCTTTACTGATAGGCATTGGGAATTCAGAGATAGACTTGACCTTAACTTCTATAGGTTTAGTGTGACCGTGTCCCACAACATGTCCAAAAAATATAATACATGCATGACGATGACATCATTGATCTAAGCGTCACAGTCATCTAGATTAGATGTTATCATGTTCATTAAACTCTTGAATGTTGATGAACTTCTCATACCAAATGACATTACTTTATATTGATAAAGTCTGTCTGGAGTTACGAATGCCAAAGTTTCCTTTTCTCTTTCCGTAAGTGGAATTTGCCAGGATCTTTCAGAAAGGCCAAACTTGGTGACATAGTTTGCAATTATTATTTTGTCCATGCAGCCATTGATTCTTGGTATTGGAGATGAATCTGTTTTGGTGACACTGTTCACTTTCCATAATCAGTACACATACGGAAAAGGTACTATCTGGTTTCAGAACAAGAATGCGTGGTGAACTTCAGTTGCTTTTACTTGATTCTATGAAATCGTACTCTAGAAAATACTGAATTTATTTTTTCCAACATTCCTGTTTGAGAGGATTCGTCTTGCAAGGATGCTGTTTCGTGGGTGTAGATTCTATAATTTCAACGTCATGGTAGATTTTATTTCTTCGTGTTGGAACATCTGGAAACATGTGCGTATATTCACGTAATAGCTGTTTTAGTTTCCCCTTTTCTTGCGGCGCAGATGCAAACATTTCTGTTTCAGGTTGTTCATTATTTCTAAATTCCGAAGATTGGTTATGCCAAAGTCACTACAGTCCAATAGCATCCCATCATTTAAATCCTCATTGTGTGGGACAGGTACAACTAAACTGATTGAATAATATACAGAGCTATCTCAGTCAACATACTCCTTTAACATATTTATATGACAAAGTGATTTCTGTTTTCGCCTTCTATGAGAGTTAATGATGTAATTTAAGCCACGTACTTTTTTGCAATTATATTCGGGCCATAATACATAGCCCGAAGAGGATTTTGAGGTATGAACAAGAAAGCCAGAATTCTATAGCCAAGATGAAAGCTCCTTCCTTTGTATTTCTAGTAGTAGTTAAAAAGGCAGATCCTAAACCAGACCGAGAATTCTCCTATAAAACTTTCTATTTTATAATCTTTTTAAGGAGTCATTTTCAGCTCAAAATAAGACTAAAAATATTTTATTGGAGTGGCTAATATGTCACATAATTTTTTTTCTCAGTAAAGTAAGAAGGCGGATCCTAAACCAAAAGCGGATTCTAGACCAGAGACACCCACCCCTTCAAAATAAATATATTCTGACATTTTTTTTCACCACCTCAGAGACCCCTCTCCTCAAAAAACCACCCTCATCCAAATTTTCAGTAAACTAAGAGGCGGATCCTAAACCAAGCCGATTTTGTAATTTTATTAAGGAGTAATTTTCAGCTGAAAATAAGACTAAAAATATTTTATTTGAGTGGCCAGAAATTTTATTTTTCGATCTTGGAGAGGAGACGCCCACCATTTTCAATTTTGTCGGAGAAAGATATTACTAAACATTTACTACTGTTGTAACCATATTTTATGATAATCTGTTTCATACCTGCTGACTCTCATTGGTAGAATATCTGTTAACATAGTGTCAATAATACAAAACTCGCATATTAAATTGTCCATATCATATTTTATACCCCGTAAGTAAGATCGTATCTGATCAAGTATTTTTTTGTAAGTTACGCTAGCTGTTTTGCAGGCATTATTTTTCGTTAGAAGTCGAGGTTCAATTTTTATACACGCTGTTCCACGAGAAACACCAACGCCTGATATTATCAACAAAAACGGATTTAATGATGCTCCACTTGAAATTATACCAGAGCTAGTCATTAGCAGTGGTAAATATGATATTATCTCAACTATTTTGCTATAGTATTATAACATTTTTTCACGCACCGAAGTTTTTTATGATATTATCTGTAATATTGCATTAGCGCGTCAACATCTTGTTTTGGAATTTCTTCTGAAATGTGATTGAAATTGATGATTTGTTTTTTCATTATACAATATTTTATACAAAGACAAAAGTTCTACCACCAGCAATTGAATGAAGAAACTCACGGAACTTATTATTGTTAGGATCAGCTATAAAGATTCTGTATTTGTCATAAACATCTGACGAAGTATCATTATATCGTTTATCTGTTAGTACCTCATTTTTCTTTAACCAAGCGTATGAGTCAAAAGTATTTCCTACTTCATGTTAATACAAATCTGTTTCATTCACCAAATTACTGTAATCGCTTTCTGTTTTATCAATATACCCTAATACCAAGCTTATTTGATTTAACGTGAAATTTTTTAAAACAAGATGCTGTCTGATAATTGCATATGCGACTATAAAATTTGCTAGCATTATTTTTTGAGTGATTTTAGTCCAAGAAGGGTAATCTGAGTAAAAGTATTTACTTTAGGCCATAATTTTTCTTATGGTTTTGTGAACATTTTCTCGACCTCATTGTAATAATTTCGTAATGACAATTGTCTGGAGCGTTGGAGTGATGGAAGTGGAACATCATGTTCTTCACCTATGTCGTAATAAGAACCAATCCCTACACCAAATGTTGTTCGATTGACTTCCTCAAAAAACTTTTCTCGCTCAATATCACCAAAATCATTAATTTCATTGTCAAAATCTTTGATTATCGCTAGAGATGTGTGAACAATAATCGGATCAAATTCTGGGTTATTTTTACGTATCATTGGTAAAATTGCGTTTGAGTACGCTTTAATAAGTAACTCCGTGTCTGGTGTCATGTTAACAATATTAACTAGCGTTTCTTTGTCGTGGTAGTACATGCCAAGATACTTAAAAATTTCTCGTTTTGAAAAACTATTATATATATATATATTTTTTTTTTAATTCCTATTATTCTAGATTCCGCTAACTTGTCAAGACGATAATGATTTTCGTTTATTCGTCTTTTTTTCTCCGCTTTTCCACCATGTGCCTCTGTTATTGATATGTTCGATCGTATTATCAAATCTATATTTTTTAAATTAAACTCGAGCAATATTTTTTTCAACAGTATTTCAACTTGTTTTTGTTCTTCTAGACAATTATCAGGATGACAGTATCTGCTTATAATATCAAAGTTTTCTATTGCTTTTATTAGTTGTGGTCCTCGCATATGCATAACACGAACAAATTTTTTTTCTTCTTCTGACAATGGAGAGTTTATCATTGGAATTGTAAAATTTTTTGTTGTATTTATCACATGTGCTGCTAGTGATATATTCCCAACATCTTTTTTAGGGTTAAAGATATTGTCATAAAATTCCCTCGCAACGGTTATTATTATGACATTATTTTATAGCATTAGATTAAATTTGTTCGTCGAGTGTATATATTTGAAATGCTGTCAGTCCTGGAAACGGATGCTCAGCAGCAAAACATTAACTCGAAAATATAAGTACTTGTTAACACTGTTTTCTGTCGGGATTGTAAAATATTGTGTTGTTGAAATGTAAGTGTCTGTTGTGCTATACAATGTTACCCAATTAATATCGCCATTTGATCCTTCCAATCGCCAATTATAAATTCGACCAACGCTAGAGTTTAATGAAATTGCCAAATAGCAACTGCATTGGGACATTTAATTTTGATCCAAAAATTTTCAACTTCTCCGTTGGTCGTCCACTCATGTCTATCAGAGAAAGCGTAATAAGGATAATTTTCGGGATAATATGCTGATGCGCTTACCTCAAACCCAACTCGATTGTCAGTTGCTTTATAAAGTATTGGAATATATCCAACATTGTTTTTAGTTCGTTTTATACCACTAGACAGACTATCAACATATGCTTTTATTGTCAGATCATTAGGGCTAACTGGAACATACGTCGTAGTTATTTTTTTGTCTCTCATGTTTATATTACCTGACATTGGTCCACCAGATTTTTTAAAGTATGAGGCAAGTTCTTCTTTCAACTGACCATAACTAACAGCATCAGCATCATTAGCTGGTGGTGAGGTTGTCGGTAATCCAGTTATTTTTGAATTTGACATAAACAGGTTACCTGTCATTGTATCGCCGGCTTTGTTAAGTTTATTATCGTCAACAGATTTTAGTTGTGCATAACTTACCGCTTGTGTTAAATTTAAGTTTTCTGGCGGATATGCAGTCTCTAAATTTATAAAATTTTTTCCTGACATGTTGATATTACCTATAACCGTTCCACCGATTTTATCAAGTTTGTTATCATTCACATACCTCAACTGTGCATAACTTACCGCTTGTGTATAATTTAAGTTTGCTGGTGGATACCTGGTCTCCAAATTTATTAATTTTTTTTCTGACATATCTAAGTTGCCGCTTAAAGTTCCTCCTGTCAATGATAGTTTATTATTATCAACAGATTTTAGTTGTGCATAACTAACAGCTTGTGTATCAACAACATTTATTGGTGGATACGCTGTTTCTAAACCTAGTACTCGCTGATTTGACATAAACAGGTTTCCTGTCATTGTGTCACTGGATTTTTTCAGGTAACCCGATAAATCAATCTTGCCGTTTGTTATTGTTGTTGTACTTTCAGCCAATGTATTTCCTGTTAATGTTCCAAATTTTGTACAGTAGCTCATTATTTATCGTCCTACATAAAATTGTCAACATTAGTCAATTTAATATAACATAAAATTATATAACAAACAATGGCAAAATCGTCGATATTAAACTTTGATACAGAGCGGTTGGTGAAACATAAACATAAAAATGAACTTCCAGATTTACAATATCTTATTGTTGGGCAAACTGGAAAGGGAAAAACAAATTTGCTAATGAATTTACTGTTTGGCGATAATTTTAATTATGATCGAGTTTATATTTATACTATTAATCCGCAACAAGATAAGTACGAGCTACTAAGCGAATACAATGACAAACTTCGTGATGATCTTGATGCTGGTGAAGATTTTTTTATAATCAAACAACCAGAAGATCTTGTTCCAGTTAATCAACTTGATTCAGATGAACATAAGATAGTTGTTTTTGACGATATTCCACTAAATAATGTAGAAATGAACAAAATAAGATCGTATTTTTCACTGTCGCGAAATAAGAAATGTAATTCTGTTTATTTAGCTCAAGGTTTTTATAATGTTGACAGATTTATTAGACGAAATACTGGTTGTTTTATATTATTTCCGGGACTGGACAATATTGACGTTAGAAATATTGCAAACGAGTAATGTGGTGACGTAACAAAAGATAAATGTATTGAATTATATCATAAAGCTACAAAAGATAAGTATAACTTTTTCTTATTTGATAAACTTACACATGATCCAACTAAAATGTTTTGCTGTTGTATTGACATTTACTTGCAATAAGTTTTTGTTTTCGATAGAAAATTATTTATAATTTTCCCAATTTTATAAAATTTGTATATAATAATTATGGATAAACGAGTAAAATACAGAAAACATATAGAAGATCTAAAAAAAACTTGCTCAATCTCAAGCAGCATTTAAGCAAAAAGTACAGCAAGCACGACGTGGACAAATAACTGCTGCAGAAACAACAGCTACGATTCTCAAACCAGTTACTGAAGCACTACTTGGAAAACAACCTGAAACTAAACCACTATCAGAAGAAGAACTTAAGCAACTGCAGGTAAAAGGTTTGGTTGGATTAGTTAAGGAACAACAAGAAGCAGCTGCTGCAAAAATGGTTGCTAAATCTGCTGAAGAAAGAAGAAGATTAGCTGAAGAACTTACAGCGTATATTCTTAATCCTGTTGCTAGACAAGCTGAAATAAATCGGCTGATTGATAATCCACTCGAATTTGAACGACGATTAGCAAATTTAACAATTGGGCTGATAAGAAGTAAGTTAGAAGATATAACGAAAAAATTGAAGAATCAGGAGATGTATTTCAGGAGATTTTGAGAAAAGAATCTTATCCAAGAGGATTATCACAATTTGAAATAGACTTAAAAAAATATAAATAACAAAATAAGAGATGTTGAGTATAAAATGTTTAACTCAAGCTATCGTTTTAAAGATTCGAGAATATACGATATTTTAAGAAAAGAATATAATGCTAACGAAAAAATTGCACAGTTAACGAAAATATCGGAGGATAATAAGAAACATATTAATTTGGTAGTACCGGAAAATAGAGAATATTACGAAGCTATTAAAAAAATACCGAGAAGGTATTATCGCCGATCTTTATATCAAAGTTATTAATCAAATAATTAATGAAAAAAAGTTCGATCGTCACACTAATGTTTTGAATACCGTAGCAAAAGAAATAGATTTAAAAAGAGTACCAGCTGCGAGTCTGGTGGAAACTGAAAAACCACTAGTTATATCGCCAGAGAAAATTGAAGAACCAATAGTTATACCTCCAGAGGAAACTGAAAAAAGGAAGCAACTTGAAAAAAATAGAAAAATGATAGAAGGTACAATAGCAAAATCCGAATACAAAACTTTTATAAAAAAAATATGATATTGAAGATATTAATAATATTGCTAAATGGCCACAAGATAAATATGATGATCTTATTGAAGAATTAAATTATATTCATAGAAATGGATTAGAAGCTGATGGTAGAATTGAAAAAGCTAAAATAGAAGATCTTGAAAAACTTTTTAAACGTGTTAGAGATGGTATTATTGCCTATAATTTAATACATATAGCGAAGAAATTTAGATCTGGAGAATCTAAATATGTAAAATATTACGACGAGTTTGAATATAATGAGAATCTTCGCATGAGTGAAATGAGTAAAAAGACTGGAACCGGTGTAAAAATATTTACATCAACTGCTGAAATGATAGGCAGATTAATGCTGTTGATATCATCAAAAGAAGCAGGTAATATTAGTGTTGAAATTGATAATGAAATTATTGACATACTTGATCATCTAAGATCAGAAAATTTATTAACATCTGACGAGTACGAAATTTTACATCGCGATTTAATTTTGTAAAAATATAATAAATAACAACGTCAACAACATTATTACTAGACTCTAGTACAGCTGCGAAAGATAGCGCAAATTTTTCAGTAAATTATATTCCGCCAATACAACTTGATACTGAAAAACAGTATGAAATTGGACTAATTTCATGCACATTTTAGCATTCCATGGCAAACGTGAAAACTGGTGTCAATGATGAAATTTCATTTGCTTTGTCAGTTCCAGATATTATAGGAGGTAAGTTAAAAAACAATCAAAATTCCACAAGGAGCTTATAATATCACTGATCTGAATAAAACAATAAATGAGCTTATGCAAAAAGAGAAGATAAACCCTGATAATTTCGAGTTAACACCAAATTATAACACGTTACTCGCTAGAATGACATTAAAAGATACTATAGTAGTTGATTTTACAGCACCAATAAGTATCGCGTCGTTAATCGGATTTAAACATCTAAATACTTATTATGGTGCTGCTGCTAAAGGTATTGATTACAAAAATCCAGTAACTACATATGACGGTGAACTGCCGGTAAATATAACTGACGTAAACACAATATTAATAAATTGCTCTATTGCTTCTGGATCTTACTCAGCCCAGGGCAGTAAAGGGCGAACATTATATAGTTTCTCGCCAGATGTTCCACCAGGATCTCTCATGCAAATTAGTCCACGGCAAGTTATTTATTATCCACTAAATGTTGAAAATCAAATAACAGCAATAAATATGCAGCTGACAGATCAATATGGACGACAGCTGGATCTGAATAACGATGTTGTTACTTACTATTTACACCTACGTGCGCAATAGCTTCGCTATCGACTTCGTGATTGACAATGAAAATTATTCAACCTCAGATATAATGAAACAGAGAAAAAAAATTTTATCGAAGAAAAATAGTTGGAGGATTTTTTGGAAATATATTTACTAAAGTTATTGAAAATGTTCCAGGAATTGCACACAAAGTAGCACCAATTGCACTTGATGCAGGTAAAGCTTTTGCAACTGGAGCTGCATCTGCCGCTGGGACTGCGGTGGGACAAAAAATAGCTGATAAAATAAAAGGCACACCGTCTTCATCTGAGATAAAACAAGTTATATCAGAAATCGCTCCAACAAAAGAAACTCAACGTGCTATGATGACAACAACAAATAAACTTTTATCACCAAAGGGCGAGTAGATTGTACAAAAATTAATATCTAAAGTAACAGCGCCGCAGTGATAATTTTATACAATCTAATAAATAAAAAATGTCTGTTAAAAATTATCTCGATTTAGCAGAAACCTATGACACCGATGACACTGTAACAGAATTTGAGTATGTTGAGTATCTCGATGAAAATTCTAATGAACCAAATAAAGCTGGTATTAGAAAATTTAATACTCGAGACGAAGATGTATTTCTACTGCCACATAAGGCAATGTTAGAAGTTCGCGGTCAGATTATGACAGTAGCTAATCCGCCTGTTGCAATTGCAGCTGGAACAGAAGTAGCTCTTGTAAATAATGGCTGGTGCTTATTTAAAAGTGCCAGATATCAACTGGCCAATCAAACTGTTGAGGATATTTCAAGTCACTTACAAGTTGCAAGTACAATCTTAAATATTATTTCGTTTTCCGACGATTACTCCAGATCGACTGCAACGAACATGATGTGGTTTAAAGATACCGGAGCTGGAACTGTATCTGAAGAATTTATTTTAAGAGCAGCATTTGATCACGGTGCTAATGCCGCTGCAGATGCTGTAATTGTAAGAGATTTTCTTATCGCTAATGCTGCTAATTTTAGTATAGCCCCACCAGCTGCAGGCGCTGATGCAGACGCTACAAGAGTCTCACTTATTGCTGCTTGTAATAATCTTGGTATAACACCGCCAGGTGCAGCTGCAGACGGCGTTGCAATGTTAAATTTAGTTAACGATGCAATTAGCGTAAGAAATATACGTTATAATGAAGGTTATTTTAAGAGAAAGACACTTGCAGCGTTATCACGTCAAATTACAATGATGCTGCCATTAAGTATGATTTTTGGCTTTTGTCGCGATTACAATAAAGTATTTCGTGGAGTTAGACATACACTTATTTTAGATCGAGCAGAACAAAACGACAGCCTATTTAGGTCAGGCGGAGCTGATGTACAATTTATCATAAACAAACTTGCGCTTTGGATGCCACGAATAACGCCATCAATCACTAAAATGTCAGAATTAAATGATATGCTGCAAAAACATACAAACAGAATTTACTTTCAGCAACATAAAATATATCAAACAGCAGTTCCGAATACTACCGACTACATATGGCGAGTTACAACAACATCAAGCGAACAACTGCCGAGGCAATTATTTGTTGTATTTCAGCGGCAAGCGCGACGTGGTAACCAAGAACAAAATAATGCGATATTTGATAATGCTGATGTTAGACGTATATATGCTAGACTAAATTCTAAGCAGTATCCGGAATGAGCGATAGAATGTAATTTTGCAGATGACGCTAATAAAAATATTACTCGACCTTACATATATCTACTCGACGCAGTGCAAAAATATCAGGATGTTGAAGACGGATTTCAGATATCAGTAGAAGAATTTCGTACACTTTATCCAATATTTTATTTTAATGTTAGTAAACATAGCGAGCGAGCTGTTGACTCAACAACTGACACTGAAATTACTTGGACACTCGGTGCAGTTCCAGTAGAGCAGCTGTATGTATACGCGTTAGTGATCAGCGACAGATTTATTACGATTGATTCTGTTGGAGGTAAAATGACAGTCCAAGTTTAAAAATTACTAGTAATTTTGCAAGTTTAATCTGTAACTTTAATATATGATGACAAAATATACTGTAAAAGAAATATATTTGACTGATGGTCAAGTCAAAAAATTGGCGGCTGCTGTTGCAAGGCAGAGGCAGGTATCACTAAAAATCAACCCTGACATTTCCAAGGGTATTTTAACAAAATTAATTTTAACCAAAAAACAGGTGAACAGGTACAATCGTAAAAAACCTTTTGTTTTAAATTTAAGTGCCGCACAAATAACAGCGATGTCAACACAAGGTGGTTTCTTTGGTCCGGCACTATCAGTAATAGCCAGAACGTTAGTACCTAAAATTTTGCCGGTGTTAGGTACATTAGGATTAGCAGCAGCGTCTGGAGCAGTATCTGGCGCAACGAAAAAAGCAGTTGAAGGTCGTGGAATTGTTGGCAGTGGTATAAAGAAAATTTCAGTTAAAAATTACTAGTAATTTTGCAAGTATAACGTTTTGTTTAAAAATAAATGTCGATGGTGATAGAAGTTTAATTTTATGTGACTGATAAATATAATGCCACGACGAAGAAAAACAACAACGAAAAAAAAAGACACCGCGACGTCGAAGAACAACCAAAGGAGGATTTATTCCAATAGCTCCACTTTTAGCGGGACTAGCGGGAAGTCTACTGCCAAATCTGCTGGGAATAGGTCGAGGACTAACATTGCCGGAAACACGGCCTCCCCGCTAAGTAACTTTGATATACTTGATAAGTTAGGATCGGTTCCCGGATTCCACGGAGTTTATTCTAAAGATGAACTCAACACTGAAGGTGTCGCAGCTGTAGGTTCGTGTGTGATAAATATACAAGATTTCAACGACGGATCTGGTACACATTGGGTAGCAGTTTATAATAACAATTATTTGGCTCGTTTAGACTTCCTCCGAGCGACGTGATAAAAAAATATATAAACAAAAAATATAAAATAATATATTATTCGTCCAATCAACTTCAACCTGTTGGAACTTCTGCTTGTGGATATTATTGTATAATGTTCATTAAACAAATGTCTCAGCCTAAATTTAATTTTTTAAATTTTATTTTACAGTTTGACAAGCAACCTTCTCACGCCAATGATGAGATTGCAATTAATTTTTGTAAATCTATCTAAACCTTGCAAAAAAATTATTTATAATTTTATCTTAATTACAAATATATAATGTCAACATATTGTCTCAAATGTAAAACTAAAACAGAAAATATCAATGAAACAACAGAAAAAACAAAGAACAACAGGATGATGCTGAAAAGTATTTGTGCAATCTGTGGTAAAAGAAAAAGTATGTTTTTAAAGAAATTGTCCGGAGCTGGTTGCCCTGACGTTATAGCAATAGACGACTAAAAACAATTATTATTATTGATCTGAAAATATATAATGATATGCAACAGCGATTGTGACAGAGATCTCTGTCTTGAGCAAAATAAAATTGTCACATACTGTCAACAATGTAACAACAGAGAAATGATAGGAACAGGTATAGACATACATAAAGTAACTGGCAAATTGCCGAAACCAAAAGGCGGTTGGACATTGCCAGCCCATACATATACTGGACCTTATAATTCTCTTGATAAACAACTAGATAAAAACGATAATCCATTACCAGGACAAGAACCTTACAATCAGGTTGATGAGATAGCAATGCGTCATGATATCTGCTGCCGAGACGTTGAACGTCCTGAAAACGTTCGTGTAGAAAACTCAAAATCAGACTGTGATAAAGTAATGTTAGACGAACTTCGTGATATGAAACCGATAAATATGCGAGAACGTTTTGATAGAAGGCTGGTGCAGGGTTTTAATGGAGCAAAATATAAATTGGGACTCGGTGAAGAATTGTATGATGATCTTGCAGCTGAATTACATAAACCTAAAAAAAAAAGTTTACGCGACGTAAAATTGTCGCAAATGCCGTTGATGACATCTGGGCAATAGATTTAGTTGATGTGTCAAATCTTGCTCAGTTTAACGATAATTAGAAATATTTGTTTAACGTTGTAGATGTTTCTAGTAAATATGCTTTTAGTGTGCCAGTTTCAGACAAGACAGGAACGTCAATAACAGATGCGCTGGAACAAATAATAACAACTAGAGAAAGAAAACCAAATAGAATCTGGACCGATTACGGAGCAGAATTTTTCAAAAAAAAGTTCGAGCAGTTTTTGGAACAAAATAATATAAAAAAGTATGTTACAGGAAACGAAGATAAAAGCGTTGTCGTCGAGCGATTTAATCGCACTCTAAACGAAAAAATACACAAATATTTGACAGCTAAAAATACCAATAAATATATTGACAATTTACAAAACATTGTTGACGAATATAATAACACGAAACACCGAACCACTAAACTGTCGCCAAACGACGCAATCAAAAATCCAATATTAGCAAATGAAAACATGTACCGCAGACATAAATTTAAAGTTGGTGATAAAGTTAGAATTTCTTTGACGAAAAAAACATTTGAAAAAGGATTTACTCCAAACTGGAGCGAAGAAGTATTTGTTGTTGATAAAGTACTTTTAACAATACCCGTAACATTCGCGTTAAAAGATTTATTAGGTGAACCTATAACTGGCAGTTTTTACGAGCAGGAACTTCAGAAAACTTCTCAAGACATATTTGTTATTAAAAAGTTATCCGAAAACGCGGCGACAAAAGTTTAGTTAAGTGGAGAGGATACAGCGATAAATCTAACAGCTGGATACCAACTAAGTCTATCCAATAAAGTTATTATAAATTTGTTCGTATTTCACAAGTACAGATTTACATTTGATAGTTTTACATAACGAAATTAAATGTAATTTTCTTTCATTATCACCTGGCATCAAATTGAATATTTTAGCAAAAATAAAATCGTATTTTATGCTCCTTTGCTGGCCAGTTATTTTTAGATTTAAAAACGGTTTGATAAGCTGCCAAAATATTTGTTGTTCGGCAACAGTAAAATTAAATTTTATTATTTTGTTAGCAATGTGATACTTAACATTATATCGTCCAGTTGTTGGTCTGCTGTAATTTTTTCTGTCACCGACAGTAACTACTTCATCGTCAGATTCGTTGTTGTACAAAATATCATCTTCGCTATAGCTAGAAAATTTGTCTATATCGGTAGAGATTGTCGTTAGTGATTGTGTTGTTGGCGACTTTATCGTTAGAGATATAATCTTCCGAATATATTTCAGCAAGTCTTTTCATCAAGTTCATATTATAATATACTTTTATCTAATTTATATAATAATGGCCAGCGAAACGAAATCTCCTGATGTAAAATATCATCAAAAAGTTAATATATTAAATTACAAGGAACTAGCCGAAGCAGTTCGAAAATGTCTGTCGGTTTATAGTGCATATTCTGTTGACGTTATTGTAATGCCTGGCGAAAATGATAGAATATTACTAACAGCAGCAGAAAAACATAGACTTAATGATAGTGCTTTTATAACATTAAAATTTGATCGCGATGATGTTTTCATGTTTGCTCATAGCTGTCTTACTAAGACAGAATTACGAAATATAATTAATCATCATATCTGAAACTAAATCTATCAAATGTTGACTTTGATGCTGCTGATTTAGTTTTACCGTCAGCTACAAATTTTACTGCACGAGGATCAATTTTATGATATTTTGCGGCAGCTGTTATTGATCTAAATTTCATTTCTTCTCCAGTCTCAATATTTACTGAAATAATTGATTTTGGGTCTTTAAAATTAGATCCATCAGAATTAGCTCCACGTCGGGTGTTTTCTTGTTGTGTAACTAGATCTAAATTTTC
>JAECUM010016749.1:0-12354 GCA_016617855.1 Megalonaias nervosa
GATTTATTTTGAACGTTGTTGATAATAATATTCTTATTTACGAAATATTGCTTTCATTCTTCTAAACAAACCTTTGTCCTTTTCTCAGATACCGATTTGCTATTGCTTAAAATGTTTGGGAACACAGTCACACAGTCATTGATGCGTAAAATGTGTTCAGAACCACACATAAGCAAGGAAGTATCCGAGTGATTTTGACGGATATTTCGACAAGACCAATTAATTTTGATGCTAATTCTAATTTGGCTGTTAAACTAAGTTCCCAAGAATGATTAAATTCAGAGAAGAAATATTTAAAATCTCAGCTTTCCATTCAAGATTTCTATTAATAATATTGTTAACAGATATAATCATCTGGGGAAAGAAATGAAATTAAGTACCTTTCTGCCAGCTGTTCAGAACAAATCGTAGAAAAGATATTAGGTCAGGTCGGACGGAGAGTTTTGAGGATACCGATTGTGTAAATTTCTCATTCTATTTTTTGCCCACTATGCTCTAATAAGCAAACAATCGAGGGAATTAGTTTCCATTCCAATTATCAGGCATTATGTCATCGTTCGAAGAGTAGAAACTATGACTCCGTTGCTTATCCAAAACATACAAAGGTATTTCCATCATCTTGCTCAGTAATTGGAAATCACGAGTCTTTCTGTTCCTGTCACAATTTTTGAAGAGATTGTGCCACTTAGACATTTACAGAATAATCGGCATATCAAGAACTTAAAGCCTTTAAAGATGGAGGCATACACTGTAAGGTACTCATGTTCTCAAACAATTCTTTATCAATACAGTGTCTCATTTTTTGCCATGACTGAATATTCTTGTTTCTTAACCATCTCAAGCTTCAATGTATTATGCTTTAAGATCGGAACAAATAACAACTGACATTGAAACTAGGCAATTATTACAAAGAAAAACAAAACACACCTATCCAGGAAATAAAAATTCTTCCACTAAGTAAAACCAACAGGTATTGGTTTCTGACCCTTCAACTCAAATCCTTAATTAATTTACTGATTAGTCAATCATTTCGTTCCCGCCTTCTCGGCATCCAGTTTACGACATTGTTCAATCGAGATCGCTTAAGACATGTGTGGAAATTGCACACAAATTTTAAAAGAACAAATATCAGTTTAACCACCCATTTCACACTGCATTGTTTCATATAACGTGTACGTAGTATAATAAGTATAAAGTGTTAGTTTTCTCCCTATCTACAGTGACATAATACAGTTTGCTTCATCGTATTCGATTGTATACGATTTTCTAATTCTAATTATCCTCATAACTACATGACGGATAAAGAGTTGGATCACATGTCGTCATTTTTTCATAATATGGCTGGATCTGGATCATTTATGTTAAATAATGCAGCTGTACGAGCACAATATTTAATTCATTGAAACTGAACAGAATTCCAATATGTTCTGCTTGTAATTAGGTGTAAATATTAATTAAATTTAATAATAACGTTCCGAAAATGGTTCAACATCTTATGTGTGAGAACAAAATATACAAAGTTTATTCTCACCCATGGCGTTCGTGATTTAATTAAGTCCACGTTCCTATCAAAACTGCTAGTAGTCTCTCCTGCATACTCTCATATATGTAATGAAGTAATGTCACAAATTTTTAAAACACGTTTTACGTTAGAACATATTTAGAGCGCATATTATTTACTCTCCTCTGAACAAACCTTTCGAGTTCTTCATAGTCCAATATGGAGAAGAAAGTTCAGTGAATGTTTCTGGATGCATGACATACACGTGTACATGAAGTAACACGTGTATATGTCAGAGAAATGTCTATTGTACCAGTCGCAAAACATCTCTGCGCAGGTCAGTGAATATATCAAGATGATACAGTCCCTAAACATGTTCGTTAAAGAACGAGTGAATGTTAAATGGCAAAACCAGATAGAGAACTTTAAACATTTGTGATTGAAGTAAAATAAGTATTATTCGTTACCAAAATGATGCAATAGATTCCTTCAAGAAATTCTGGCTTGGCATCCCATTATATTACATTCAGAGACTTATGATGAGAACAGTTGGTGGAGATCACTATTAACCTTGAGAAGAAAGGAGCAAATAAGTAAATATCGAATGCCATGTGTGAGTAAGTAATCTATATTTTTTATATCAGGTTATATATATATATATATATAAGGGTATATGCTGGCATAAGGCGGCGCGCGCGCGTTGTTGGTTGGCGCGCAGCAAGGCGCGGCGGGCGCGGCGCGGCGGCGCATATGAAAGTTCCCTAATTTTGGAAGTTTATTAAGGCATGAATTCACATATAGAAAGATAGGTAGGAAGGTAGATATATCGTTTACCTCTATCATATGGAATACATTGACCATGAATACTGTCGTTCCCAAACAGATGGACATAGATATCTGAAGGTGACGATTAAAATAAAATAATGCAGTTATTTGTATATGATCAGACACATTCGTGTGGCATTTTGCTTTGATACTTTCATCCCCAAGAACCGACATACTAATATTGTTTAGGACCGGAAATTTGAGATCAGAAAGTTTAAGAAAATGCAAAACTAATCAATCATTTACTTAATTTAACTCACGAGCAAGCATGAGAAAAGTAACTTGCTCAATAAAAGTTTCAACTTGTCCGGAAGCTAGGAACAATGAATCTTCTGATATAATCTATGTTTCAATGATTTTTGTCTTCCTTGCTATACATTAATGCCCGTAAGCATAGTTAATTTACTGTACTTCATTCTCAGAAGCTTAAGACAATCTGTGCCGCTTATTCAGTAAACATTTTGTTGAGACCAAGGTTGGATTAGGAATATTGCATAGAAGAGAACTATAAATATAAAGCAAGAAATCTTGCCTTAGATGTCTTCACTAGTCAAATAAACTACCTATGTGGATGTGCGCTCGGTCTAAGCTTTCGATTATATTCTTTTAGGACATATAGAAATAATCTTTTATAGTGGGCAAAGATGGCGAAACATGTCGAAGATACGAACATTTACGTTATAATAATTCTATTTTATATGTTACTTGTTGCGACCTCTCGGTGATAAAAATATTGTATTGGAGGGGGGACAAAAACCTGATTAACACAAATAAATCTCCAATAATAATTTGTTGGATTTCAGTTGCTACATTTGCCGAACACCTACCATTGGGCTAACTCTGGAATTCAAGTTTCGACAAGCAGTAGACAACCGCCTCCGAATGCTTGACGTGAACAATTCTCAGTGGTCGCTCGGACATCCATTTGTGGTGGATATAAAATAACTGTGACTCGACGGTAGTCCTAAACCTTTTATTGATTTGACAAGCAATGTCAGGCATTCCTTGCAGATTTACGGAATGTAATCAACAAGTAGCCTGTCCAGTAGGTTACTGAGACATTAACAGTTTTAACGCTAACTGAACTATGATAATACATGCAAAGTAAGTATTTAACAGTATACTTAACAGGAAAATAGTGTCATTACATACAACCAGACAATGGAGCGTTAGCACTATGCAAAGCGTAAATGATAGCTATCTATAATTCTTAATGCTTTTCAAAAAATTACTACTCAAAACAAATCCTTCAATGTACCTCTAATACATTGTCTACGCAGGGGAATGGATGAATTTCGCTTACTCTTTGCATAGTGCAAACGTCCATACAGACAATAATAATAAGATACAAACATATCCACATGAGTCATCATATGCTCTTGTGTGCTTATCATATCTGTGTTTTCCATAGTTTAGATCATATAATTTAAAAGAGGAAAAGTAATTTCAAATATGCCCATGAAAGACCTTTGGTTTCGAACGGCTAAATCACGCAAGTTTTTCTTTAATATTGCAGACTTGAAAAAGCACAGATTTAAAGTAAGCAATATATGTTTATAGATATTGCATCCATGATCAATTTCCCCTTTTAATGATGTTATTAGGACGCTTGTTACAGCTTAACAGGGAAAATAGGGACGTTAGCTTTACACATGAAACGATGCATGACGAATTTTGCAATTTTGAGTGTTCACCTGTATTTAAATTTAAAATAAGACATTATTTCATTAATCATAAGTAGATAAAAGTTGATACGCCATTTCATGGCATCAACTGGTGAAAGATGTCACAGCCCATAAACAAAGGAAAACTACGACCATCAAAGATAAATCAGGAAAATGCCTCACGGAAGATCAAGAGATCCTCAAGCGATGGACACAATGCTGATCAGAATTGTACAATCGTAAGACCCAAGAAGATCCAGTAGTACTAAATTGACCTCAGGCAGAAGAAATTGATGACAACTCCATTCTTCGTGAAGAAGTAGAAATTGCTGTTAGGTCACTAAAGAAAGGAAAATCAGCCGGCATTGACAACATACAAGCAGAGTTCATTCAAGCAGGAGGAGAAGAGATAGTAACAGTCCTAACAACAATCTGCAACAAGATGTAGCAGACAGGAGAATTGCCCACCACATGGACTCAATCCTTAGTCATCGTGCTTCCCAAGAAAGGAAACCTACAGCCAAAACTACAGAACCATCAGTTTGATCAGTCACCTGAGCAAAGTCATGCTGAAGATAATTCTCAACAGACTAAAGCCTCAAGCAGAGAAATTTATTGCTGAAGAGCAGGCAGGCTTCCGAGCAGGAAGGAGCACCACAGAACATATCTTCAATCTCAGACTCCTTTGCGAGAAATACCTTCAACATCAGCAGAATCTATACCACGCCTTAATAGATTTCAAAAATGCCTTTGATATGGTATGGCATGCATCCTTATGGATAACTATGAGAAAGTACAACATCAGCTCAAACCTGGCGCAGGTTGTTGAGCACCTCTATGAAAAAGCCACTAGTCCTGTCATCATCAATGGCTGCAGAGGAGATTGGTTTCGAACAACAGTTGGAGTCAGACAGGGATGTATACTGTCGCCTACACTCTTCAACATTTTCCTGGAAAAAATCATGGAGGATGCCTTGCATGACCACAAGGGCACTGTCAGCATCAGAGGAAGCAGAATGACCAACCTTCGCTTCGCAGATGATATTGATGCTTTAGCAGGAGAAGAAAAAGAACTGGCTGAATTGGTTCAGCGCCTCGACACAACCTCCACAGCATACTGTATGGAGATTAGCGCCGAAAAAGACCAAACTGATGACAAACAACACCAAGGTCATCAGTGCAGAAATAGAAGTCAGTGGCCAAAGGCTGGAAAGGGTCACAAGCTTCAAGTACTTGGGATCAATTATCACAGATGAGGGCTCCAAACCAGAACTACTTTGCAGGATTGCCCAGACAACAGCAGCAATAACAAGGTTGAGACCGATATGGAAAGATACCAACATTGCTTTTGGTTTCCAAATAAGGCTGATGCATTCGATTGTCATATCGATCTTTCTGTATGCTTGTGAAACATGGACGCTCACATCAGATCTACAAAGAAGGATTCAAACCTTCGAAATGAGATGCTACCGCAAGATCTTGGGCATCTCATACATTGACCATGTAACCTATGAAGAAGTCCACAACATGATCCAACGAGCCATCGGATCCTATGAAGGCCTCTTGACCACATTACAAAAGTGCAAATTGAAGTGGTACGGTCATGTCTCAAGATCATCTGGACTGGCAAAAACAATCATGCAAGGCACAGTGCGAGGGTACAGAAGAATAGGTAGACAGAAAAGAGGTGGGAAGACAACATTAAGGAGTGGACAGGCATGTGATTTGGAGATTCCCAAAGGGCAGTAGAGAACAGGGAAAGATGGAGAGAATTGGTTGTAAAGTCAGCTGTGGAGTCCCAACTACCTCTTAGTTTATGGGATTGATGATGATGATGATGATGATGACGAGACAAAAGTACCATTAAGTTTCGTTTTTCAAATAAAACCTCTGAGTGACTGTTTATAAAGCTTTTTTGACAGTATATCGAAAATGAAACAAAGATAAAAAAATGGTTAAAAGAACTGATTGTAACCTGTTTTTTTACATAATGGTATGTGAGTCCAGCACTCAACGAACAAAACTCCACTAAATAATATACTGAAATAGAACGCCGATAATCAAATTCATCTGAAGTATAATCAGTACAGAGCTGCATATTACATTTTCTTGAAATCCAATAATAATTAAGGGAATTAACGCAAAAGAACAAAGGTGGATGGAGGGAACAATCAGTAGTTATTATTCTGCTAAATGACACAGAAGGTAAAAAATAAATTGCAGACAAGATGTTATAAAAATAATGTTGCATATCCAATTTAGTTAAAATTATATAATAACGTTAAGAGAGTTACTGCATGAAATGGAAAGTGGAAGAGTCCGAAAAGGAGGGGCCATAACTCCACTAAAAGGTTTTTAATCAGGGTCTCATCTCTGCTAATTGGTAACATTGAAATCTACCAATCAAGCTCAGTCCAAACCTCATCAATTTTGGATTGCGTCTAAAATTTGATTGCAAAGCAACGAATATATAGGAATAATTGTCTCGAAATTAGGTAAGGTGTCTGAAAAGCAGGAGCTATAAGTCCGCTAAATAATGACGTAGAATGCCAGTAATCAAACATGGTCAACCAATCATTATCAAGCTAGGAACCAAACTTGATTGAAATCCAATAATAAAGAGCTTACCTTGCGGGAATGGATGTGGATGGGTTTGTAAAATATGGGCCATAAGTCAAATAATACATGCCGTAGCATATGGATATTCAACCTCAACAAGCCTTATCAATAAGCACGTAAAAATATAAAATCCAACACTGATTTAGAGGGTCAATGTACTGAAATGAAAGTGGAATGTTCTGACAATCAAATTTATTCTCCACGGACGATGATTCTTAAAGATAGACAATCAAACCAAGCCAAGTTCTTATCATCATCAAATTGTTAACTAAACTAGACTGCAAATGCAATACTAATCAAGTGATGTACTGAAATCTTGGACAGACGAAAAGACGGAAGAACGTCTCACGGAAGGTCCCATTTATGAAAGGCTGAGAAGAACAAACATTTGAAGTGGGCGCTCTTTCTCCACCATCTCTGCCATCAATTCTGTCTTTGGGTCCTTCACTCGCAAATCTAATTCTATTCCATATAATGGAAATTGCCCCAGTCACCAAATATTATAATAACTGCGGATATATTCGAGTTGACCAAAGGATTTTCAACAAATCTTTTCCACGTTGATTTGCTGTGGAGCCTTGTAAATCGATAGGTACATTTTGTTCTAATAGGTACTGAAATAAAGATTTGTACTTTCGAGACAATGCAATTGCTGTGGCACCCTTATTTTTCTCAGTTCTGTAGCATAAGAAAAGAATCGGATGTGTGAAACAGACGATACCTAAAATAATATGCATATTGTCGTTGACCATCGGATCGGACTATATTCAAATTTCATCTTCTATGGCGACGTATTTTGCAAGCGACTGTTTAAATGTTTTATGCATTAAATAATTGCTACAATGCAATATATTTGTGAGTCCGACATATATACTTAACTATAAGAACATTTACATTAGTACACGTGTTTTAAATAATATACATCCTTAGTGACAAGGATATTTCGCCTCTTAAACTGCATCTTACCAAAGGATTGAAGTTCTACGAACTTCAGTTAATGTTAGTGACCAATAGGCAATAACTGACTATAATGCGATTAAAATCTTTCTCCAATATATATAATCAAAGAGCTTGCTTAACACAAAGCTACATGGGCAATATGACTGGAGTAAAAAACAACGAATGTTTGTTTTCACAATTTACTTAAATATTCCAAGTTAATCAAGGACCTCTATTTTGTGGAATATGTCTCCAATCTACTGGTGATCAGTTTTGTCTGAGATCTATCGAGATAAAGCTTTTATGGAAATTTGGTTGGTCAAATAAATAATGCAGGTGCAGGAGAATTAAAACATTCATTGGATTCCGTAGTTAATATAATTCGACGAGGACAATATATGTAAAATAGTCAAAACCTGGCAATATTAACGTTATCTGAGACATCGCAAAAGTATTCATTATGAAATGTTGTTGACATTTAGAAACATATGATTTCCAGATTCCAGTTAGATGCCAAAGTCTTTGAAGTGCTAACACCCTTCATAGTAACGTCAAAATCGGACTGATGAGACCTTCTTAAGATAAAATTAGACAACCTATTTGGTTCTAATCAAATATAAACATTGCATGCAGAGGTTTGCAAATCTCCGAATAATACCCATTCTAAGTATTTCAGGGGCCATTTTATGTACGCTAAAATCATAGTCTGGTCATCTTACGACACATCCGAGATCTCTGAACCGACGCGTCACTACATATTTGATTGGAACCCATACATTGTCATCCTTAGTGTGCTCATAAGCCATTCTATGTTGATCAAAAGATAACAAATATATGTATCATTGACTTAATTTGAAACCTTGTTCTGGCGATATTTCAGAGCTAATTTAGTTAAAATAAAAAGATACAATGCTAACCCTATTGTGTTCACAAGCCATTGACAGTCTAGGCTGACAAAGAGCCAGAAATGTATACAATACACTTAAAATCTGGTCATCATCGATCCCTTATTAAGATGAAGTTTCTTCTTGAATCTGATATAAAACAAATGCTATATAAAATGATATAAAACAAATGCTATATAAAATGATATAAAACAAAGGGTTCTAATGTTTCCTAGCATTTGTGATTCCTAGTCTAAGTAAATCGTATAAATCTGTGTATGGTTGCATTAATCTAAAGCTGAGATGAAGCTTCACTGCACGTTCTTTTGATATCAACCAAAAAACTATTGATGATAGAATGTTTACCAATAGCAATGCCAGTACTAAGGTGATAAAGGGTTTTAACTTATATAAATAGATCATGAACCGCTTTAGAGATGAAGCTTTACGGTGATTTTGTTTGAAATCTTTACTTAAATGTGAAGCCTAGAGTATTTACAAAGTTGTACATTAGCAATGCCTCTGCTAAGATGTTAAGGGCCCAAAACCCTAATGAAACTTGCAAAAGCGTACTAATCACTAACTCTTCCATGTTCTCTTTAAGATCAGGTTTCAGTGAGAATTTTCTTACAATCCTATCATGATAAGCATTGAAGGTAGAGTGTTTCCAAGGTTGTGCATGATTAATGATTATGCTAAGACCATAACAACCATGTACGAAATATTATCCGATTGTGCTCTTCTGTAACATAGTCGGATTTTCCGCGTAAGACAAAACGGCACAATAATACTTTTTGATATCTGATAATAAATGTGTATTTTAGAGAATTGATAATGGTAAAAGGTTCGACTGAAACAGTAGAGAACAGAAGCGATACATATGTCTTATCTCCTTGAGAAATCGATCATTATCATTTCCACGATTTTATCTGGATAAATGGAAGCTACTATATATTATTGTCTTGACTGTTTTAAAGGCTATTAAATCGAAAAAGAGAAAGATAGAGATAGATTGAGAGGGAGAAAATACCATCAAAATAACTGCTTCGATTTTTACATGTCCTCTGAACTGAAATTAAAAAAAAATATTTTCTTATTTTAACTATTTCTTGTGAACGCAAATGCTTAGTTATACATGTACGTAGAAGTTCAAGGTAAAGTTTCTTTTCAATGTCAAAATCTCAGTCATTGTACATCCAGTTATACGAACGTAACACTTGACTAATCAAGCGTCGTTAGTAGTTACTAGTAAATATTACATTTATTCACTTCTATGATTATAAAGTTATCTTGAGATAATTTCTAAGCAGTTGAAATTAATGATTCATATTAGTAACTGCTTCATTGTAGTCCAATATAGTTCGATTCAATCCAAATCAATTTAATTCATGTAAATTCTTCATTCAAAAAGATAATAAAATACATGTGATTTACTAAATCAGTGTCCCACAATAGTTACTGTGACTGACACATATTGAAATATAACGCTGAAGGAAAAAATCGAAATATAAATTTGAAAACAGACCTGCTGAACGTGGAAATGTTGATTTTTTTAAATATTTTATTTCATGCATATTCGTTTTTACAAGGTTGATAAAGGAATTATACTAACTATTTGAATGAGTTTTATAAATGAGCCATGTTCTACAAGGCAGACTACGAGGAAAAAAGGATCATTGTTAGTCGTTGATGTGGGAATCTGTGTGAAGTCATTGTTAGTCCTTGAGGTGGGAATCTGCGTAATGTAAGTATTATTGATATAAAGACAAGTTATACCATGATACAAGCGATTTTTTGTGAGAACTCAGATTTTAAAAACGTTCCGTCTATAAAGTAAAGTTGACCCTCTCTGTAAGTTCCTCAGTATACCACTATAGCTCATACACTGTGGCGTGATCATGGTTCTCTAACCGCTACTTAGTTCAATTTGTTTAATTGAAGTTTTTCTACTTATCATATTCTATCATTATATGGTTCTGCATTATTTAAAACTTGATTCTATGTAGTTCTGTGTACAATGTTTTCTGAATGTTGCGTACTCAAATTGCATACCTGATAATAGAAATTCATTGAGGATAACGTGGTACATTGATTTACCTGTAATTAAGCTCATTATTGAGGAATAAATGTAATACTTGAATGCAAGTCAGTAAATTTTATTCTAACTTACCGCTGTGGTATCTTTCAGGATGGTAGAGAAAACGCCCAGTACACTTACATCCCTTGAAGTTGTCGTGATGCGTGGAGAAATATGCTATAATGAATAAGATACTAGTCATCTATCACCCTGAATACAGCCAGTAACGTTTTAAACGTGCCGCGAAAACCAACAACACCTAACCAAACTGAAGATATCTTGTATTTAAACCTCCATAAAAGGAAAAATAACAGCATCGCCTGAAGCAATATCATTACTTCTGCTTCTGCTGCTGCTAATAATGATGATGATGATGATGATGATAATAATAATAATAATAATAATAATAATAATAATAATAATAATACGAAGAACAAGAAGAAGACGAATAAGAAAATGAATAAAGGATCTCAGATTGGTTATGATTTAATACTGAATTTTTTATGAAACTTGTTGAATAATGTCCAGCTTTTGCGAGCCTTGGCAAGCAAAAACTGGACATTATTCAATGCGTTTGATAAATTTAATATTAAATCATTACCATTTGAGATTCTGTTTATCACAAAGATATATTTTAATGGAAATATTTTAGAGAGAAAGAAGAAAAAATAAATTCGATCATTCTGACGATGCACCTTTCATTTTTTGCGCATAAAATATATTCCCAGACGCAGTTCTATAACCCATAATATTCAAAATTAGTTTTGTTTTCACACATTATGAATTAAAAGGCAACTGTCCGTCAGAATAAATATATCATTTGACATAGATAAAAGCATTTTTCAACACAGAAAGAACACTAGAAATTCAATATGTTGTTACCTAGTTTGATTCGGGTTAAGAAAGACGATCACACCAAATGTGTGTCAGTTTCACTACTAAGAAATTCCAGCTTTTACTGCAATGTATTTGTGACCGAATAGTTGCATTTGGAACAGTTGACTTTAACAGACACTTAATAAATTTATTTAAAGTTGAAATTGTGTTACGTAATAAGAAACCTTAATTCTTTTCAGGTACTTTTCTACGCAAAATGATTTTGGATAGATTTCTGTTAGTTGGAAGAACGATCTATATCCACATTCCTCTGTAAAATGGAGGTGAGGTTTTTACTTCTATAAGTTACCATTTAAACTACGCTTTATATTTGGTGGATTCCGTGTTACAGGCACGCCACCCACACCTCCAATAAGTCCGATATCAGTTGACCAAAACTGTTAAAATAGTGGTGACAGAGTTACGTATGAAAACCGCTGTCACGTTTGTATTAGATTTTAAAGCTTTACCTCGAACTATTCCTTTTATGCCCAATGAATGTCCTTGCGAGCCAGAACCAGCAATTTTTGTGGGAAATCTAAGTTTTCATTAAGGATATTGCACGAAAAAGCAAAGTCGTCATAATGAAGCTCAAAATTATTTTCCACAATAATTCAGATAACTTGATAAAACTGTTTACCCCTCTACATACGCATCAGCTAGAATATTGACAGGACAAAGTCTACTACATGTAACAAGAACATGCAGCAAGACTGAGTGTGTTACGGAATATGGACTGCCTCATTGCTCGAATGATTCTATTAATGACATTAATTCTGTGATGGTTATAGCAATAATAAAACTTACAATTCCATAACCAGCTGAGTTGAACCTATCCTGGTTCATTAAACATCATTTGCATATATGGACCAAAAGTTACGACATGAGTAAAGAGATGTTAGGCCCATCGCAATATGCAATCTTAGATCGAAAGCAGAAACGTGCAAACTCCATCCACGTGAAGTTAAA
>JAECUM010016751.1:0-97424 GCA_016617855.1 Megalonaias nervosa
ATAAAGAGAGAGAGAGAGACACACACACACACACACACACACACACAGAGTTAATCAGTTAGTTCAATAATTACCATAGTGATATATTATCAATTTGTATGTAAATTCACTTGTTTTTACATAGTGGAAATCGGACATGTGCAGCCTGTAAGACAACTTACACTTGTTTTTTATATGCAAGTAAAATTTAATACGCCAATCAAGATTCCAGTTGCAGTAAACCCAGTCAGAATCGAAAATGCCACCTGCCCCAATGTTGCAAGAATCAGGAAAGAACGAGAAATGGGTTGCCAATCAAAGAATATGGAACGTTCACTGAAAATAAAATGTTGCTTTTTATTTTGAGATTGACTACCTTGAGAGAGCTGACATAAGTTTATTATTCTTTGCAACTATACTTTTCACCCATAAATAACGTTTACTGCAAAGTTTAAATTGTGTGCCAGAAGACTGGAACTGCTTCCTGGAAGCTCGATTATGCTGATCAAAATTTGATAGTTTCGCAAAAGGAGACGTTTGTTATCAGGCAATGCCATATCAACAGAACGGAATCAATTTCATTTCCAAACGAAACCCAATTTTCTAATGCGTTGTACTAATAATTTTCTGCTGCTGCACATTCATACCTGTTTCTGTACAAATGAAACAATCATCTAAATTACAATTACATTATGTTCCCCCCTTCTCTTTAGCACGTGGCTTAAGGCTTGGCTTAATCGATGGAATATCCCGCAGGATAATTTTGAGTCCAAATGTAATTTAGTGTCTTTCAGATAACAAATCTTTGTTCAGATTGAAGTCATCTTACTGTTTGGATACCAATTTCAAGTCCAGCTTTTAGCAATCTTGAAATATTTTGTAATCAACGCTGCAACATCATCTTGTTTGCCAAAGAATGTTTCCAGTTTTCTGCACTATAATAATTCACGACAACATCTGCATGTTGCGAGCAATGATGAACTATTCTAACACCGCCATCAGGTTTTCGGATACCATCAGCAGAAATAATGATAGCTGGAACATTCATCAGTATAGCATAGTTCTCTAGTTCAGTTTCCTTCGTTGTCTGATCAGTGGTTTTTAGATACAGATGATTATTTAATTGTTCAGATGCATGGTTAGTACTAGTTATTGACAAAGGATTCGAGTCTGTATCTATTGGGTAAAAACTGTGTTATAACTCATGCAAAAGAAATCATCGATTAATATATCATGCAGTTTTTTTTCTGGACAGATAGACATGAAGGAGAAAGGGGATGTAATACAATAGGGATGTAATATAATATCTGGTATTATTTTTATTGATGTATATTGCATGTGTGGCGAGGTGGAGTGGGGTGGGGTGGTTGCATCCTGGAAAAAGCACTGATGCACATAATTACAGTTCTAAAAAATTAGCTCCATGTCACCGTATTGTAGATGGTTTTCTCCTCTTTTTCAAGAAAATCACTACTGCCTTAGCATTTTGTTTGAGCAGAGGGTGAGCTGTTGTCTGCTGATTGAGGCAGTGCATTATTTGTATTAGAGATGCCTGAGGAGGAGGTAAATTGACTATAAACGGGGGGTGCATCTTTAACTCAACGAAAACCGTGCATGGCTTGGCGTCTGTATTTCCTATCATACATTGGGACTGAATGCCAAATATATCTCCGAACTAATTGATAAACTTCAGTTGTGTGTGACGGGTATTCAAGAAGCAACGGACCAATAGTTTTCCCTCTCTTGCAATTTGCAGAGAAATGTCACAGTTGCAGTTGACCATTATGAGAGGGAGACTTGCTCAGCCTGTTGTCTTTACACCCACTCTCTGATCTCGTACACTACCTACAACAGTCTCTTCCTTTGCGGTATTGCCTTTGAAATTAGTGGTATATAGATATTGTGGGAGGGACTTACCAATAGAGGACTGAGACAGGATGCTCGAATTTTTGTTTTTGTTGACTGTCCACCAATTTGATTGTCCATGTATGAAGGAATATCCGTGCGCTCTGATTGGATGGATTGGGACATACGCAGTGTCGTTTTCGATCGGTCGTTTTTGCAGAGGCTTCTTTTATCGCCAGGGTATCATGATATTTAGTTAATAATGGAGCTGCAACAATTTTAGGAAGTAAAACCTCTTTCAGCAGTTTGTCTGCAGCAGTTGCATTTATTCTATTTTCTTCCGACCTCGGATCAACAACTACCTAGTTTGATAACACACTTAACTGTCAGAAAACCAGATAGTATTCTTCGCTGTCCGAAAACATGAACCTGTTCTTCACTGTCCAAAAGCAACACACTGTTCTTCGCTGTCCAAATATAAGATTTTTCTCGCTGTCCAAAAAAGACATTGTTCTTTGCTGTACGAAAATAAGAATTTTTCTTCGCTGTCCGAAACCTATCCGAAAACAAGACATCATTCTTCTCTGGTACTGCTAGTTTCTTTATCCAGCATTTTGAACGAAATTACTAAATGTTAGGAAATTAAAACTTCATTCAAGCCATTTCGAGCGCTTTATGTTCGCTACAGATACTGATAAAAAATCAGAATTTCGTTATCGTGTAGGACATAATCTCTGTCAGGAATATTCTACAGAAATAAATGGTACGCAGGGATTATCCGACCAAAGTTGTGCTTTCTTTGGACTTCATTCGGGGATTTTATGTATAATTCAAAATACTGTCAAATATGATGCGCATATACAAAGATAAGTAATGAAAGGTATCGAGTTTATCCACTGTAGCAGTCGGCAGATACAACTGGGTAGGAAGCGAAAAATACAATTTTGTTAACACGTGTTATACTAAAATCAGAATTTCCTATGAATTGCAACGCCAGTAACTATCTAAATAGTTATTATGTAATACTTGCACGTGGCAGTAATTCATAGCCAGTTTGCATTCACGCTAAGGACAATACTTCTAGCACGTGGCAGCAATTCATAGCCAGTTTGCATTCACGCTAAAGACAATACTTCTAGCATAGAAATGTCAGAAGATGAACTTTGGTACTTACTAAGGAGAAATTACCTGCACCTCTCATTCCATTTTCCGATCATGTCTATCTGTCTGTATTACAAAATTTCTCTCTGACAACAGTAATCACACTATATTCACAGCGTGTATGTAGTAAAAAAAACCTCATCGTTTCCTGCTTTCAACATGTTGATAAATTCACCATAAACAAAGTCAGAGATACATAACCTTGCCGTGTATTTGTTGGCCTGAGAATGATGACCAGTCATAGAATCTTGCTTAAAGCATGGTTGTTTTATATTCGTTTGTTTATTAGTCTGTATTGCATTATAATGCGTGTTCAAGTATATGTATTGCGGTGGAAAGACTTGCTTTCAATACATTCATTTTCAATGTTTTCTTTAGGTAGGGGCATTTTTATTGTCTATAGTTAGGTACTGATAGCGATATCATCATAATGTGTACGTGTGAAAGGCAAGACTGGTGTAGGTTTACATTATTCATAGTAGAAATCCTATTTTAGTTGGACAAATTCAAAACACAGTTCATATGTACATGCGCCATGAGCCGAATAAAATGCAGCCTTTTTATTTTGCTCTTCTCACGAAGTTGTCTCCGTTTGATTAGGGGAAACATTAATAGAATTTCTTCTAATCTAATTTGGTGCTTCAAACCCAATCTCTTGGGATGCTTTCCTATAATTGGTCCCTCTTTTTCAAATATGTGAGAGTTGGTGCATTTAAACAATACCTTTGGAAAGTACACATAAGGAGAGAGCGCGTTAATCTGTCTTGAAACGACAAGGAAGTATCACATCATTGTTCTCGCTTATTAAGTTAATTCAAATTAGGATCTCTTCGTTTCTGTCCTTTCTCTACCCTCAAAATACTCGTCAGACAGAGCATGCATGAAAATCATTTAGACAGAAAATCACATTAACAATTACCCTGGAGATCTAAGGCAACATTCTTGTGGAATCAGAATCAACCAAAATATCTAAGTGAGTATCTGAATCTAATGAAAATTGGTTTGCACGCCCCCTGCCGTCTTCTAGGCGATAAATGAAAGACATTGCAACATTTTTCCCGTCTTTTGATTGAAGAGGTTCTACTTATATTTGCCAGTTTCCATTTTAGTGCTGACAAGCTATACGCGCTGCTTATACACCTTAGGTCTGGTTATCTCCCTTATGCAGTACTAACACGCCATACACATGGCTTATACACCTCATGTCTTGTTATCTCCCCTTTGTCGTGCTGGCATGCCGTACGCATGGCTTATACACCTGATGACTGGTTATCTCCCCTCTGTAGGATCATATACACTGCTGGAATGCTGTAATTTGGTGGTAAATTGCCACTCGGAGAAAACCGTAATTTTAATAATTTTGTGACAGTTAATATTTAGATTGTATGTACTTTGATTTTTTTCCCTGTCTTTGTTACGGAATATGAAATATTGGAGGAAAAACATCATAGGATTGTTTCATTGCGGTCATGAAATAAGATGCCGTTGACATTTATACTAGCACTTGAGCAGATGTCGGAATACACCGATGATGTCACAATGTAATGCGTCGGAACCTATTTATTGTCTAGGGGCTTTCTATGTATGTCAGGATAATGATATTAGGACCCGGTCAATGTTCTGGTGTGCTGAATCGCGGAGACGATCGGCTATGGCTTAGCTGTTCAAGGTGTTAAGACATCGTTATGACAGTGACATGATCTGTTAGTGTATGAGTTAAGATTGTATGTCCAAGACGTGAAAACATCGTTAGGGCGACATGATATGATAGAGTACGAATTGATAATATTGTATGTCCAAGGCATACAAACATCGTTAGAGCGACATGATCTGATAGAGTATGAATTGATAAGATTGTATGTCCAAGGTGTGAAAGCATCGTTAGGGCGGCGACATGATATCATCAATGGCGGCTCAGTCTCGGGAGACCATGCGAGTAGCGCCCTTGGAGTGTCGTCTGTCTCTGGGGTTTTGGCATCGTCTGCTGTAGCTGTGCAGGCCGATGCGCGAGTGACAGTCCCTATTGCAGTTGGTGCAGACGTACTGGGAAGTCTGAGTTGCTGAGGTAGCTGCCTCACTCTTCTTTCTCTCACGTTTCTCTGCTGCCAGCTGGCTTCTCCTCGCATCAGCGACTGCTATGCCCTTGCGGACCGTCAGTCTCCAGGTGCCTAGGTCCTCGGTCTGCATTTCTCAGCTGTCGGATAAAATGTCGTATGCCTTCATGTCCCTCTTGCACACATCATTGAAACGTAGTGAGGAGCGGCCGACTCTTCTGGTGCCAATGGCCAGCTGTCCATATAGGATGTCCTTTGGCATGCTGGGGATACCTTCACGCTGCAGGATCTCGCTATGTGGGACGCAGTCTTCCCAGCTGACTTTCAGGATGCATTTTAGGCACCGTATATGGAAAGAGTTGTAGGTGCTTCAGGTCTCACTTCCATATAGGATGCTGATGAGAACGGAGGCCTGGTAGACTTGGATCTTGGTGTTCTCTGTCAACGCGTTGTTTTTCCACACCCTCTTCATTAGTCGGGCCATGATGTTGTTTTCCTTTCCAAGCTTCTGTCCAGCTCTACATCAAGCGAGAGAGTGTTGCTGATGGTTGACCCCAGATAAGTAAAGTTGTTGACTGCTTCCAGGGTGACACCGTCTATTTTGATGGAGGGGGCAGTGGTGGCATCTTGCGCTCTGACGTTTGTCTTTTTCAGGCTGATGGTGAGCCTGAACTGCTTGCAAGCATCAGCGAAACGATCCCCCAGTCTCTGGAGGGCATCCTCGGTGTGGGTCACAAGAGCCGCGTCGTCAGCAAAGACCATCTTATTGATGAGCACCGACCTCACTTTGGTCTTTGATCGCAGTCGTGCCAGGTTGAACAGCCTCCCGTAGGACCTGGTGTGCAGATATACGCCATCAGTGGACGCGTCGAAGGCGTAGGACAGGAGCAGGGTGAAGAAGAGCCCGAAAAGGGTCGGAACCAGCACGCAGCCCTACTTTACGCCACTGCTGATGGGAAAGAAGTCTGAGGAGGATCCATCATACAGGAGTGTTCCCTTCATATCGGCATGGAAGGAGATTATCATGCTGCGGAGTTTTGGGGGGCAGCCGATCTTCCTGAGAAGTTCAAATAGGCCCTTCCTGTTGACCAGGTCAAAGGCCTTGGTGAGGTCGATGAACATCATGTAGAGTGGCTGACCTTGCTCTCTGCTCTTCTCTTGGAGTTGTCGGAGGAAGAAGATCATGTCTGTTGTCGACCTGCCTGCTCTGAAGCCACACTGGGATTCCGGGTACACACGGTCCGTCAGCAGCTGCAGCCTGTTGAGGAGGATGCGGACGTACACCTTGCTAACGATGCTAAGGAGCGAGATCCCTCTGTAATTGTTACAGTCACTGCGGTCGCCCTTGTTTTTGTAGAGGGTCACAATGGTGGCGTCGCGCATGTCTTGGGTTACTGCTCCTTCCTCCCAGCAGAGGCAGATTAGCTCATTCGGCGGCTGTAGCAATGTCGGTTTCCCACGTTTGAAGGCTTCAAGCGGGATGCTGTCGCTACCTGGTGCTTTGTCGTTTGGGAGGGAGTCGATGGCTTTGCTGAGCTCCTCTAAGGTGGGCACTTTGTCGAGCTCCTCCATTGTGGGCAGTTCGTGTATGCTGCTAAGGGCCGCATTGGTGACTGACGTTCCTCGGGAGTACAGCTCTGAGTAGTGCTCCTCCCATCTGGTCATCTGTTGCTCACGGTCTGTGATCTTCTCTCCCGTCAGAGAATTCAGGGGGGCGACCGCTTTCACTGTAGGGCCTAGGGCCTTCTTGATGCCAATGTACATGCCTTGGATCTTTCCAGACTCGGCACTGCGCTGGATTCCTTCACAAATTTGGTGCCAGTACTTCTTCGCGCACTGTCTAGCGATGCGTTGGGTGGTGCTTCGGGCACTTCTGAGGGCAGCAAGCGTCTGTTCATTAGGGCATTTTTTTGTAAGCAATGAAGGCTTCTCGCTTGTCCTCGATTACTGGTTCCATCCATGAAAGATGTGCGTTGAACCAGTCCTGGCTGGGCCGTTCCTTCTTGCCAAACGTGGACATGGCTGTGCTGTAGATGGCACCCTTCCTCACGTTCCACTTGGCTGTGGGATCGTCCTCTGGCAGGTCCTGGAGAGGCTGGTCCAGGGCGGACACATACTTCTCCACCTTGGAGAGGACCGACATCTCCGCAGTGTTGATGCAAGGGCGACTTTTTGGTTTAGAGCGGTGAAGCGTGTGTAGCTGTAGACGCACCCTGCTGCACACGAGGGCGTGGTCGGAGTCGCAGTTTGCTCCGTGGTAGCTTCTGGTGGAGAGGACGTTGTTCAGGGCAGAGCACCTGGTGATGACCAAGTCGAGCTGGTGCCAGCGATGAGACCTGAGGTGTTTCCATGACACTTTGTGTTGTGGCTTACACTTAAAGAAGGTGTTTGTAACGCACAGGTCACGGTAGGTGCACAGCTTCAGCAGTCTCTGACCGTTTTCTTTGGTCTTTCTAGTGCCATGACGTCCGAGGCAGATAGGCCATGACTCGTGGTCCGCACCTACTCTGGCATTAAAGTCGCCGAGGAGAAATAGCGCATCTTCTTTAGGGCATCCATTGATCTGTTCGTCCAACTGCCCATAGAACTGATCCTTTGTATCTTCTGAAGTCGTGAGGGTGGGGGTGTAGACACCGAGGATGTTGACAGGACCTTCAGCAGTGGCAAGGCGGATGGACAAGAGACGCTCAGTGCCCCTTGAGGGAGGCTCAGCCGAGGCCAGGAGGGTGTTTTTGATGGCGAAGCCAACTCCGTGCTGGCGGGGCTCCTCAGGTTCTCGACCCTTCCAGAAGAAGGTGGATTTTTCCTCTCTGAGGGATCCGCTGGAGCCGAGCCTGGTTTCCTGAAGGGCATCTATGCTGACATTTAGTCTGGTGAGCTCTCTGTCGATGATGGCCGTCTTGCTGGTGTCGCCTACCTCCCTGAGGTCGTCAGAGATGCCTGTGCACATGGTCGCACGTTCCAGCTTGCGAATCGAAGAGCTGAAGTTTTCTTTGTTGGTTTCTTGTTTCTTTTTTGTTTGGTGCTGAGCTTCCGTCTGCTTGTCATGCTGAGCAACACACTGAGCTCCAGGCACCCACTGGAGCAGGCAGACTTTGGCGGGCCGACACCTTACTGACCGGGGGCTGCCCGGCTTGAGGCGGGCGGTAGTCGGCTATTGGGACACGATGATCCCTGTCACCGTCGAAGCTGACCCGTGGCGCCCCTTCCCTACGCCAATCGGGTGGGACTTATAACCCGTAGACTGCCAGCTTCCGTGTTGTTTCCTCACTCAGGATCGAGGCTGGAGTGGCCTCTCCAATGTGCAAGTCTGGGCGTGGAGTATGAAGATCCTGGGCTGCCCAGACGTCAGGATCCCCCTATCGTCCTTGCTGGTGGGGTCCAAAGGAATGCTGAGCATGACATTTGGCACCAGTTCGGCCGCAGGAGCTGCCGGAAGGAAGTCGTAGTTGATACCCATCCGCCTTAGGTGCTCCACTCCGGATTTCTGTCTGGGTTTACTCCCGCATCCTTTCCTTCTCCAGAAGATATCCACAAGGCATGGATGCTGGATGCTCGGGGCGTCCGTGGACCAGGGTCGTCACGCCCCAAGACTGTCCAGCACTCATTGGCACTTCGTGGGTTTGAAATCAGAGTTTCCTTCTCCTAGACGAACTGCCTGACAAGGCTAACGAGCTCCATCTGCCCGGGTTTGGAGTCAGAGTTTTCTTTCTCTTAGACTGGCTGCCTACCAAGGCTAACGAGCCCAGTCTGCCCACCTAGTTATACCTCCGGGCACTCGGTCGCACCACACAGCAGACTCTGTCAAAACAGGGGGCCCTGCATAAAGGTGCTGCTGTGGACACAGTAGTGTAGGAGAGGTCATATGCAAGTACCTCCTGGCAAGCAGAGCCAGACAGTGATCCCGCGGAGATCACTACACCTGGAAAGGAGAGGCTGTGAGAGACGCTTCACTTTCCTTTAGCGAGTGGGACGTCAGGCCCAGACCTCGCACCCCCCCCCCCATGATATGACAGAGTATGAATTGATAAGATCGTATGTCTATGGTGTTAAGACATAGTTATGACACTGACATGATCTGATAAAATACAAGTTAAGATCGTACGTCCAAGACGTGAAGACTTCGTTAGGGCGGCAACATAATATGAGAGTATGAATTGATAAGATTGTATGTCCAAGGCGTGAAGACATCGTTGGGCAGGCGACATGATATGATAGAGTATGAATTGATAAGATCGTATGTCCATGGTGTTAGACATCATCAGGACAGCCACGTGATCTAAATCAAAAGTTTTTTTTTATCAATGTCCCATGTCATTGTTAAGCTTCCCTGACAATGGATACATCTGAATCAAAGATTAATAATGTCTGATGTTATGATAATACTTACCTAAATCAACTGAATATATAGCGTGCGGTTGGCTATTGTGTATGACTACAGTCCCAAAATGTCATTTTTAATAAAACTTGGATACTTATTTGTTTGAAAATGTTACCCATTATGTTCATTTTTTTTTTTAAACATTAAAATCATTTTAGAAATGTTTTGACAATGACTCTACTTTTAAAGGATGCATTTGATCAAAAATGTGAAGGTAAACCGTGACATGAATCACAAGATGCATCCCGTAACTTAACAGTATACAGTCCATGAAGGAGAAAAGTCCAGAAGAGCTGATGAATCACTTCCAGTTTGATAAAGAACTTAACAGGTGTGTATAACGTTCGGCTGACTTGTTCACCAGACTAACTGGCCATTTTTGCGATAATTTCAATGATTTTAAATTTACGAAATATACAGCATTTGAAACATATCTCGCGACAATTCAGTTTTCTTCACCTGATATTGTGCTTTTGAAGCCATATTGAAGTTAAAGTACGCCATGTCATTCTGTTTATTATGCACTTCATGTGTGTGTGTGTGTGCGTGCGTGCGTGTGTGTGTGTGCGTGCGTGTGTGTGTGTGTGTGTGTGTGTGTGTGTGTGCTTAGTTCGGTACTAATTTATTATCTTCAAAGAATTTGTAGTGCAAACAAAAGTCATGAAGAAAATGTCAAAATACGCACACAACTCGACGATATCCTTTGATATTAAGTCGAAATTGTGTTTCTTTCAGGTTTCACGTTATAAATACAGCAAATTCAGTTACATTAAATTTTTGAGGGGTTTTGGATCTGTTTTATTAAATGTGCAGTCTTTCAAACACATATCTATGTATTCGTGGACGTTGGTTAGAAGATTAGCCCAAATAAACTATGTGTTAAATTTCAGGTGGTGAAATACATTGTATTTATCACACTGCAGGCACACTTTACATACAGTGTGTGCATCTTAAAATTTTTATATGTGGACATGTTAACATATCACTTTCGCGTGAATTTGATGGCTGCTATCGTGGGAGTTTTCCTTGCCACGCCTTCTGAAATCTTACTTTTTAGCAGTACAACGACAACAACATGGCGGCCATTTTAAGGGCCAATGGGAATAACATCATGTCTGTCGGAATACGGTCAATTTACCAACATGGGTTCGTTGCAAATGAAATTGCGAGTATCGGTCAAAGAATGGGGGGGGTAACCCCTTACTCGCACCGTTCCCCATAAAAGAGTGGTTTAAATGCCAACTTATAGAAGCAAATAAACTCACCTCTTTCTTTGTAAATACTTTCGAAAAAAATACCGGTCTCCCATCTGACAAAAAGTTATCTAATGACTGCATTCTTTGAAATTAAATAACGTAGAAATCCGGTCACAGAAGTATTCCTTGAGTTAATAACTGCAGCCAAGTGAATGCCAATCAGCACTGTCAAATTTCAGTTCTCAGCACCGCCTCTGCATCTTGCACAGTTTCTGCATCCAGTAATACTCCTTTGAGAGAAATATCTAACAGCTGGAATGCATTTTCTTTTGTCAAATTTAATACTGCATCTGTGGTGAATGCCCTTGGTGGATAGTTTTTGTGAAAACGTTCTGAACAGTCACAAACAAGTTTATGTCTATAGCGCTACAGACGCTCATTATGCCTGACCATCAGAAGTGAAACTATCTAACAACACATAGGAATTTCCAGCAGCGGTCCAATTTTAAGACATTATCCTGTTCTTAACAAATGTTCTCATGATCGAAAGGACACTTCCTCTTTTAAACCTTATGCTTCTAAACGTTATTCATTTACAAACTGTTCAATACTGCTTCAACTCGCGTCTGGGACTATTTTTCACGCCCTAGAACTGGAAGCTAAAAGTTTTTTAACTCGTTAGATAAATTGAATATTAAGTCATTATCTATTTAAGATCCTCGATATATTTACGTGTATACTTATGAGCAGAAAAGAAATGCAGAGAAGAGACGGATGAATATGTACTTGTTAACAAGCCCTATCCAGGGATCTCTGAGCTGTAAAATCCTTTCGAAATTTTAAATGCATGTCATCCGACTTCTGTATGCACAAAATATATATTTACACCTTTCAGATATGAAATGGAAATAAAAATGCCACGCACGCCTCCAGTTTTACTTCTAACATATATGGCTGAATAATACAATACTTTGAACACTAGTCCTTGTAGGAGATCGATCTATATTGCACTTAGGGAAAAAACTGTTCCCCGCATGGCTCTAAGCTCGTTGTTTTCTTTTCGCCGGAGTGCGGTAGATGAATAAAATATCTCTTCCAGGTACAATACTTAATAAGAACGATAAAGTTAGCATCAATTACCGAAGCTTTAGTTTCTTCATAGGCCGTAAATGTCTGTTTCATTAAAATATATACATGAATTTGTATACACCTTACTGCTGAAATGTTTTAGCGATAATTGTGTCTTTCAATGCTACTAAATGGATTTTGTATTACATACTGTAAACCATACCATCCTTACACTATTATCAGATCCAACCACTTACTTTAAACGACAATTAATTGACTTGGCAAAATCCACTATGATCATTTTTATTGTTTTTATTTGTTTGTCAACACAGATCAAGTAGTATTTTTTCCTTGATAACAAATAGCCACACAAATTATCTCGCTCGAGCACTGTCGTTGTTCGCAAAGTTTCTTGATTATCTTTCTTGAGTTGGTGGTGATTGTGCAAAATAGCAAGTACAGATTCTGTTAGAATTCAAAGCTGGTAGATAGGGAAGGGAACAAAACTTTGTGTGAAAGCTGCCAGTAGCTTCCCGTGGGTCAGTTATTATTACCGGAGTTTCCCCGGTTCTTCCTCCACCTCTTACACCGCATACTGGCCACTATGTATTGTATGCTGAAATATGGCGTTAAAACCAGCAGCATCAGCAACAACAACAACAACAACTAAGTTCCGCTCTAAATGGTCATCTTTTTTTCTTTCCTCCTTCGTTGAAAGTTATAGAAAACTCAGATTTCATCCCAACGGTCTTCGATCGTTCAATCTCCAAGCAATTATACCAATAAAAAAAAGAATGGACCATATAAATGTATCTATGCATCTATGCACCTAAATAATAACAAGAGCAAAGAGATAAAATGTCGCCGAAAATCAATTTTGGCATACCCGGACTCTAATAATGTTTCAAACTTATCCTCTGTAGCAGTGTTGGAATTGGATATGACACTTCTCTCCATGGCTTTTATATATTCCCGCTCTCAAAAATCTACATTTTTTTTCCCAATTTGAAGAAGAGTTAGAACAATTTGTGTTCAGTGAGACTGAAAGACAAAACCATTGCGATCATGCAGACAGTACGGACAACCTCGAATCATCCAAAGTGATATTCCGCGTGCTAACAATGATGCAACTTTAGGACGTTTCTTGCCCTCTGTTGAGAATGACATCGCATCACTACTATGCATATCTATATTGATTGTAATTCTTGGTACATAGCTGTAGCTATATTGTGTATAATTTTATGTTCCTGACTATACATTTTTCTAATGATCATCGGGTGTAAAATTGTATTTTATGATATTAAGAGGGTAGATTGTAGGATCTGTAAATAGGCGTTTACAATCATTTATAATAATGCTAATAATAAAACCCGCTGATAAGTTTGGGGTAATTTCTCTTTGGTTGATGGGGTCAAATGAGTTCTTGTACGATGAAGCATTTTTGCAAAATGTTTCTTAGTACGAGCAAAATGCATTTTCACTCCTTCTTCTTGTATACATGGAAGTGGACATTGTTTTCATTCTTATTTCATATGTTATTGTTGTAAAACCAGTCTGAAGATGTGTTTCATGCTATGTTTAGATATTATTTGAGAGGAAACACCCGCACATACACACAAACACACTTACACATACACACACAAGTATGTTTAACCAAAAAAGAAAGACGTGTTTTACAAGCACTTCTGGAGATGAATGATAATCCACTGTGTATGGAATCCTGAGTTTAAATGAATACAAGTGACTACATTGCTGAGATCAACAGATGCCTATCGGATAAAAGATTCTTCAAAAACTGGACAAAGATCATACAAGAAAACCTGTAGCAATCTTCATTCAAGCATATGAGAATATGCATGAAACAACATATAGACGATACGACCGGCACATGTCTGCTCCGTGTTAAACCTAAACCGAGACCTTTATGCCTGCTATTTAAATTTCGCAAAGACTTTGGATCGATCATCCTTTACAATAAACACTCACTGGAGAAAATATCAAAATCGACAATCTCCGCTGTTTTCTGAAGCTACACCTTTCTAGATACATGAAGAGATAGCATATCACAACAAAATTCCCACACATATTTTATATTCGCTCCTTCCACAGACATTTTAAATGGCGAATTCATATAGCTTACAATTAAACAGCGATCCCAACCGTAAGTTCACACAGAATACCATGACACGTTTCCCAACCTTGTTTTGAAGATAACAACTTCGTGCATAACGATCAAATTTATCTTGAAGTTAACGGTATGACAATGGGGCCAAGCTTGTATGCTATTAATGAATTGTATGGAATTACACACGCCTATAAGCTGGTGGGAATTTATTGATGACGTAGAGAACTAATGGTTAGGAATACAGGAGTACCTCTAAACAGTTTTGCCAACAGTTTCCATCCTACCATCAAATCCAAGAACAGTCAGATATATTATTGGATATCATATCCATAGTAACGCATGGAACGAAAGAAACTGATTTGTATTGCAAACAGACAGACTTCCATCAATATCGCTTAACTATCAGCTCTTATCTTATACATACAACCACAAACCTTCTGTGTGGCTAATGTTTTCGCCCACGGTGTATCTGCCCCAGCACGGAAATGCTCAGCAAACGTCTTTATAACTCAAAGGGCACTTAAAAAGAAAGAGATATAAGAAATAAAACTATTGAACAAGGTAAGGCCATCCTCCAAAGCAGTCCAATCGAGAACAAAACAAAGACTGCCGACATCAGTATCGCTTTGTAGTAATATACCACCGATATGTAACAAACATAGGGCATATAGCCAGAGATACTGGCTTATTATTGTCTCCCCTGAACGTCTATAAGAGGCATTCAAAGAGCCATCTACTGGTTACCTTCATTCGACCCAAAAACTTGAAATACTACAGTGCATATGCCAACTGAAGTCAAACCATACTGAGCAGAACTTACAAATGTAAAGAGAGACGTGGTGTAATTTGCATGTAATTAAACGAGACCATCAAGGTTAGGGTGTGTCAGTAAATACGTCATATACGTCATGACGTACCAACGGTGTGTCATCCTATCTGTTGGCTAAAAAACGTTTATTTTAGGAAAAGGATGAACAATCACAAAAACCTTATCAGATACCAGCTTAACTCGAAACCTGCCAACCATTTAAACCCAGCCGGCCATCGAGTCATATCACAGATCAACTGATAATGAACGCGGCCAAGAAAATAATTATTGGATGCTGCAGATTCAAATGCATGGCTAATTTTGAATCTGTTCGAATACATGGTTAATTTGAATCGACTCGGATAAATGGCTAATTTTGAATGGATTCGAATACATGGCTAATTCTGGATCGATTCGAATACATGGCTAATGTTGGATCAGACACAAACCTATATTTCACAAAAGTTTTCTTCTGACCTACAGCGCAGCAATTATCTTTGTATCAGCTTGTGCAGCTTCTGGCACCTATTATGGTATGAATTCATTATTATTATTATTAGTAGTAGTAGTAGTAGTAGTAGTAGTAGTAGTCGTAGTAGTAGTAGTAGTAGTAGTAGGTCTTGCCAGCACTTTCTCTGGATCGCAATCTCGAGTCTTTTTACTGTTACAAAGCACTATTATTTCTGTTTGTGCATCCATACCAGTAATTTTCATTTTTGTATTATAAATACTATCAGACAGGCAGTCGTTAACAATCAATACAACTTAACAGTAAAAGTGACTGCAGATTTCCCTGTGGAATATGGGAGTGCCACTTTGTCGCAAGGTGGATTATCGCTTTGTGAAATAAATCTGATACCATTTATGCTTCCTCCACGTTTCTCAATTAGTCGGAAGCATGGATGTTACAGCTCAATTAGTAGGATGATACAGCTCGATAAAAGCCGGCGCGGGACGATTCAGGAAGCTAACTGTATTAGTTTCATCAACACACATTGGTCAAGAAAACATACATTTTCACAGAAGCGCCTATGAGGCAGCTGGTAATGTTGATAGTAAAACTTTGAAGACTTGCATTTCAATATTTTCTAGTTTTCTTTCTGTCGTCAGGATTACGAATTTTATGTTAACTCTTGTGCATGTCAGCTGTGATATAATCAGAACAATTGTGATTATTTATGTTTGCTCTTTACATGTCAATTGAGATACAATGAGAACAATTCCTATTATTGATGTTTCCTCTTTACTTGTAAGCCGAGAAACACTGAGAATCATGGTGATGATTTATGTTTCATCTTTTCATGTCAGCTGGGATACACTGAAAACCATTGCGAATATTTATGTTTGCTCTTTACATGTCAGCCGAAATACACCGAGGACAGTTGTGATTAGCTATGGTTACTCTCTAAATGTTAGCCAAGATACGCCTAGAGTAATTATAACTATTTATGTTCACTGTTTACATGCCCGCCCAGATTCAGAGAGAACAATTGCGAGTTTTTATATTTACTCTGTACATGTCAGCCGGGATACATGTAAGGTTTAGAAACACGGAGTTTCCCTGATGGGAATTTAAGTGTAAAAATACACTTATACACGTTATTGCAAGATGAAAGTATAATGATGCATTTGGAGAGTTTAATGGTACTGCAGAGAGATCATGAAATGATTATAATAGCATCATACACTGCACACAGAATTTCATCAACTTTAATGCATGATTATTATTAAAATGTGTCACACTTAGGTTAGTGCATATATGGACTAATAATATTATATACACAAACGCTCGTACTCACTGACACTTGTATAAAGCAACGCAATATAAAAATGGACCATTGCAAATCCAGCAAGGCATCGTCTTGATTCCTCCACATCAATATATAGTTTTACAGTGGTTATAATTATTTGATTTGCATTGCAGAATGAAGACCTTTCTTAGTTCTATTTCCTCAATAAAAATTAAGAAAATAACGAAGTACCCTTTTACTAGCCGACGTTTAAAATTTAAGAATATTTCCATTTACGTACGAACAAAAAAGTCACTACAAAAAAAGATGCAAGCACATTCTTGCATATTTACAACCTCTTGATATTGTTCAAGGAAAACACTAGATAGAAGAACAAAACTACCAAAATACTTTATTGATCAAAATATCATGAAAGTCATCATTTTCATAAGATAACAACAGCGACAATTAGAAAATAAATCAATTCTGAACAATGACACCCTCCAAGGGAAACAGATGTGTCTTGGTTTGCCGAGAGTGCGCTATTCTTTTACACTTTCAAATATGTAGAAATTGGGTCTACAGCATCAACGATTATTTTATGGTGTATTCTAATGATACCCGCAGGGATACCCGAAACATACTCATGAGTCACTTATAATCTCTGAGTTTGTGACCATCTAGCAATCTGCTAATAGTCATGCATATACCAAACTCTAATGATATCCGAAACATACTCATGAGTCACTTATCATCTCTGAGTTTGTGACCATCTAGCAATCTGCTCATAGTCATGCATATACCAAAATCTATAATGATGATGTGGAAGGTAAATAGGAACTTACAAGCCTTGGATTCGCTAACAATGTATATCCCACAATTGGATTCATTCTGCTGTTATCAGACAAGTATGATAGATATGTTCATGGATAATCCATCTATATTACAAGATGGAAAAAATAAAACCTGATTTATTTACAAACCGACAAATATCCATCAATATTTCTACCTACCAGCTGTTATTCTAAGAATAAAATCAAAGCTATCCGTTAGACCAATGTGTTTGCTCTGAGCTTACCTGCTCAAGCGCGAAAACTTTCAACAAATGCCCTTAAAAGGAAGGGAGTGGAAGAAAATGCTCAACAAATGCCTATAAAAGGAAGGGAATTGTAGAAAATGCTCATCAAATGCCCTTAAAAGGAAGAGAATACAAGACAATGCGCAAGAAATGCCGTTAAAGGAACATAAAACAAGAACAAGGCTATTGATTTGGGTAAGAATTCATTAGTTCATCGTTTTGACAATATCTATTCCCAAACAAAGCACTTGTCTAGATGATTACTCAAGCAGTGCCACCAATATCTTCTCCCGTAATATTGGGGATTGTCATTTTATCCAAAGGACGGTTTTCCACTGGACTTCTATACATCAGACATTTAATAAATAACAAATACAGATTTTTATTGTATGCCTTGTATTTCTTCTTTTCATTTTCCCTTTTCTATTTTATTATATTTCTACTTTAATTAATTATTTGCGTCCACCTAGTTAATTGCGTATTGAAGAAATAAAGGCATATTCATAAGATTTGATGTGATGTCCCGAAATTATAAGTGATGGTCTGTCTGCTCTAGATTTCCTCTTTTCTTATAGTCCATAGGTGACAAGAAACATGAGCAATAATGAAAGGAAAGTTTATGTGATTAACGCACACGTCGGTTCGACGATTAAAGGGAGGGTTGGTGCGAGGTTGATTCAACATTTCTTGAATGTTTCTTTGTTGCACATAGATAATAATAATAATAATAATAATAATAATAATAATAATAATAATAATAAAATTTAATAATAATAATAATAATAATAATAATAATAATAATAATAATAATAATAATAATAAAATTTAATAATAATAATAATAATAATAATAATAATAATAATAAATATGTGTCCATCTAAAATTAACCATACCTACGGGAAGCGTTATATGTTAGCATTACTTCTCAGATAACACTAGCCAAAGACATAAGGAAAATGTCTGCAATCTGTAGGTATAATTCACACTAGCATGCATGGTCTTTGCCTGAGACTAATATCATTGCTTGAATCAGGTAATGGTGTGTCATTATATGCAACTATCCAGCATAAATTATTCACTATTGGTCACAGAGTATATGTTATCTAGCAGAGAGTAGCCACTAATGATCAGAGGATATCCACTTTCGAACATCCATCCATATGATAGAAAATACGATTTCGATATAAGAGGAGAACTGAGACTTGTTGACCAGAATTTTTAAGTTAATATCAGCAGAGATTAATCTTTTCCCGTGGCGTTTGTGATCTAGAACATATTTAGTAATCAGAGCAGCCAAGCATGTGATTTCGGTGTATTTGCATTAACGCCCTGCATGTCTAAATTGATATTATCCAGTGGGTTTAACGTTTTGTGCATTGCGAATCAAACCAAAAATCAATATAAACGTGCGTCTTGGTTCTTGACTAATAAAATGGACCGGAACTCATTATGATAGAAGGAACAATAAGAGAAACAAATAGTTATATATATGCTGAAGATCGACGCAACTGTCAGGTATGAAAGACTAAAACAGAATCTCTATAATTTAAGACACGATTGCAAGATAGTGCAGCACAAGTTGTTTAGGACATTAATTTTAACACACAGGAGATTCTAATGCCCCCAAATTGCTTTATCTTTTAACGTTTGCGTCTATGACCACACAAAGGCATTTCGATTACTCATAGTCCATAGAATTTCAAGGTTTCAGATGGGAACTGCACTCAAGTTGTGACGAATTAAATGTGATTCACTGCTTCGGTGAACGTTTCCATTTTTCGCCAATTGTTGTATGATATTAGGATGTTAGCTGTTTTTGTGCCACCGATCACTATCAAGAATGTTATCCCATTATTGAATTCAGCTCAGGGTAATTTTGACTACGCATAAATCGAGAAGATTTTTACACGGCTGTATCACTAAATGGATGATATACGTCAATAAGACTGATAAAAGTTGTACACTGCATTAGTCAGTTCAAAGAGGAAAAGGTCAATCCGGACGTGTGTTGCTTAAAACGCCGGAGAAAGGTACGTCTGTTGGCATTATAATGCACGAACGGAACTATATTCCCAAACCGGAAAAACTTTTTGTAGCTGAATAAATGTCAGAAAATGATTTTGGAGTCATGAAATGTGTAAGTAATGAAATTACCAAAATACCGCCTTCAGCATTTGCTCTAAACAATCATAGAAGTCAGTAGTCTTCATATCTTCCCACCATATCTTGAAACAAAGACAGACTAGGTCGTTGCATATCAGATAATTTTGCTGTGTGTGTGTGTGTGTGTGTGTGTGTGTGTGTGTGTGTGTGTGTTTACATTATGTACATGGCTTATCTGTTTTCCTCGGTATTTTCTTATAATAGCCAGCTGAATACGTCATATTGTTACCGGTATCAATACAAATTCGACAATACTGCACAGTTTGTCACAGTATCGATTTGTATTCCCAATGCATGATGGTTGTATTTACTAACTGCTAAATACGAAAAACGCACTGCCATAACTGTTCTTCGAAAGGTGTAAGCAACTTGGACAGAGAGAAAGTGTTTTCAGTCTGAGCACTACTTTTCATCACCCTACCCTCAAAAGCTAATTTGTTAGCAACATATATTGATAGTATTCACCGGTGGAATTAATTAGATATGTATTATGTTGGAGATAAGATATAGCCAATACAAAACTGTCTGGATACACTGACCCTGGAAAATGAAACATTTGATACAGGAAGTAAGAAGACTTGAGTGCTTTGTGTCCACAATAACAGCTGCTATGGTGATTTGTAACCTATCCATTATATCAATCCGTCGCTTCGAAAAAATCACCAATTTGCTTGTCAGTCACTTCCGAAAACTGGACTTATTTTTACCCTTAATGCAATAAATCTTCGGCTATCAGTGTTGCAACCGTTGTTTGCAAATGAGAGTTTAAAAACAAGTGGTCTGACTGAGTGTTGGTTATTAGGACTCACGGTACAAATTGTGCGGAGAAATGGGAACCAGTCTGGAAACGTGTGAAGATAAAATAGAGAATATTTGGGTTTGACTGGCCAGTATCAGTTGATAATGAAAGTTAGAATTTAGTAAAAAAATTCGTTTGAGAGCCTATCCTAGTTGTAATTGAAGAAAACTATAGACATTTGTTTTATTGCTGGAATGCCACTCCTTTAACAGACTTGAGTTTGGAAGTCTCATTACTGAAATTAGTACCTGGCTCTTTGGTGCGGAATTGAAAGCACGTGTTTCAAACATGCGTAGATCCAGAAAATATTGCGACTGATATGATCTTCTTTACAAAGAAGCTGTCTTCCATGACGAATCTATAATGGTAAATATAGGTTTGATCATGAGCACTGAGAAAATAAAGTTATTGATTTGTTAATATCATGGTGTTTGCATAGGTTTACTTTGGGAATTGAATTAGAACCCGTGAGTCCTCATACGGCTTTTTCAAAAATGGCGTCGAGGGAGAGTCAAAAAGCGTATCGTATCTGTATTGTCAATCATTTGTATGAGTTGAATCAAGACTGGTTTATTGTTTCTTTTCTAAGACTTGGTGAACCACGTTATATATGAAAGAGTATAAAATTAATATTTTGTACCGAAGGTTTGTTATTAAATCTGCAACCAGTTATGACACAAATCAATGAAAATGTTTGATCAGGCTGCTATTATAACTTTGTATTTTGTTTGTGGTGCAGATGTAGCTAGTAGTGTTTTATTGCATAATAACATATTCTGGTTAACGACAGGTTTGTGATACAACCGAATGATCAGCTGATATGTGCTACTTTTGGATTGGCTGCCGTAATAGACAGACCCAGGAGCAGATTATTACCTTATTGTCTGATCAATTACCTCACTATATTTTGATGGCTAAACCTAGCCTCAAACATTTGTACAGAGTTTCACATCTTGTTTTGTCGCACTCCGTATTTGACAAGTCCCATTACTAAACAAAACGTTTCATAGGCATATGAAAGCAGAAGGATGTGGGCTTCATGCTTATGTTCAAACTAATGTCACTAAAAAATGGGAAAACCTAAAAACACAGGAAATAGAATCCGTTTGGCAACAGATTACTCCAGACAAAGCTAAGACCTGTATAGTTGGTTTTATGCACTGACCCCCTTCATCACACTGATAGGTGTTAATACTTGGAACTTTAAATTGATAACTTTAGAGTGAAGAAACTGAATATTGTATTCGAGGGGATATAAACTGAGACCTCCGCAATGGTTCAACTAATATGAATTGGTTGGATTTTATTGCTTCGTTTCAAATAACTCAAAATAATCCTGAATTTGTGTTGAAATGTATTAACAAATGGACGATTGAAAAGCCAAAGGACTTGATATTTTAGGATCAAGTGTAATAAAAAACAATCTAAATATGAGATCAATTTCCACAAACATGGAAAACTGTCAAGGTAACACCATTGCATAAAGCTGTTATAAAAGGTGATGTAAATAAATAAAGACCCATCTCTATCCTTCCTTGTAATTCTATTAAACTAAAAACAACAACAACAACAACAACAACAACAGCAACAACAACAAAAGCCACAAAAATAAAGCAAACAAACATGCACATGATTCTTTGATCAACCATTTGAGCATTTATGATCATATTAACGATAATCAGTCTGGCTTTCGACATAATCACTAGTGTGCGCTTCTATCTATGACTGATAAATGTCTGAAGCGTTAGAAGAACAAGAAATGGTTGGCACTATTATGGTTGGTTTTCGTAATGCTTTTCGTATTGTAGAATAAAACATTTGCTTGTAAAACTCAAAATGTATCAGTGTAATGAAAAGTCCCTACAATGGTTTACTTCTTACTAAACTAATAGAGTGCAAAACATTTATTTAGATGGTCACCTTTCTGAAAGTAAATATATTAAATGTTTATTACCACAGGGCTCTTTTCTCTGACCTCTGCTATTCATTCTATGTATTAGCTACTGACCTCCTAAGATAGAAAATTCAATTTCTTCCACTGGCCTTTATGCAGATGACATTGTCCTGTCTGAGTCAGGTGAAACCAAAACTGTACTCTAAAATAATTCTAAAGATGCCCTTAACACACTTGAAGTATATTCCAAGGAAAACAGTATGATTGTAATAAAGGAAAACAAAAGCCCTATTTGAAAATGTGCACCATAATATGACCTCGCATGATAAAATTGTTAGTATATTTGTAGATAAAAATCTAACCTGATCTATTCACATTAAACATGTTTCAGAAAAGGATTATTCTTATCTTTAACTACTTAGGAAAATCAGAATATTCGTTCCTTTTCAGTATAGGGTCATCTTTTAGTAAAGTTCTCAGGTATATCTGGATTATTGTAATGCAGTCTAGGATAATCCCTCTAATTCAAACATAACAAAACTTTTATGACTCCAAAAAAGGGCATGCCATTTAATTCCAGACCAATGTATTGACAATTTCTAGTATGCAATGAATTATATATATATATATATATATATATATATATATATATATATATATATATATATATATATATATATATATATATATATATATATATATATATATATATATATATATGAAAGAAGTTTTGTTAATAAAGCCAAAGTTATGTATAGTGTCCAGAAAAGCCATCCCTGTCTACCTAAGTGAGGTATTTCAACAAAGAGACGCTGAGGGGACTCAAAATTGTAAAGTCTGTTACGAGTAAAACTTACACTATACCATGGACAAAGAAAAGAACAATAATGCCAGTGACATAAGGCAGGCGTTTAGCATTTCTTCTTTTCATAATGAATGTCTCAAATGGACGAAAGCTTGAGACACTCAAACAGTTCTAGTGATACAAATAACTCTTACATTTCTAGTCTTATATTTCACTTTCACAGATGAATTTATATAGTATAATATTTATAACTGTATAATATTTTACATATGTTTATGTGTTCACTAATTTTTGTGCATTTGTTCTGGACTTTAATTAAAGTCATTATTATTATTATCATTATTATTATTATTATTATTATTATTATTATTATCAACATATATTTATGAAAATTTGCCTAAAAAAAATGTACTGGTCGTCTTGAAATAAACTCTCATTAACAACGTGTACATTTCTCTTCAGAGTTTATATTTTTCCGGATTCTGAAAAGAATATTAGACGAAAATCTTACTTTCATAACCGATTTGCTAGTCTCTTAAGCTGAAAAAAGTGATCACTTTAGTTTACAAGTCTAGTAGAGCAAAATATCATGGATGGAGCAAGTATATTCAGATTTTACATCAAATTATTACGTCTTCGTTCACAGTGAATAATACTCCTTGAGAGTTAGGAAAGTTATTGCCTCGTGCAACATAGTAGTGGCCAATTATTGCTATTTAAAAATCAATAATTAATCAGTTATTTGCTTGGCGAAAAGACGATGACTTTGAGGTGTTTTTTAAATGGTAGCAAGTTGTATGTGCTTCATTAACTGGTCATAGATGCCTAATGCTGGTATTGTTATGTATCTCGATAGTGTGTATAACGTTTGTTCATTGTAGTAAATTGTAAGGATCATTTGCAAACAACATATACAGCTAACATTTGTCAATGAAAGTTGATTATACTTCAAGATAATGATCATTCGTAAACATTATGTTTGCTGAGATCTATGCTCAGGACTTTGGTTTCTTCCCCTTGAAAAACCACGGTCTAACTGATTTTTGTAAGGTTCTTTGCTAGAACTTAAACAAATCTGACCTTATTTAGGAATTTTATGGGAAATGGTCCACATCCTGGTCATCTTATCGTGTCTTAGGTTTTTAAATAAGGTTGAGATCAACAAGATTATTTATTCCAACCTAAAGATCAGTCTATAGCGGAATCATTTTTAGTTGTGTTCAGTTATAATTTGAGACGAATTATTTCTTTAAATTATTCATTTGAATTACATTCAAAGTACTCCTTGATATTTTGGACTTAAACACTATTCTAGGACTACTGTGAATTCATTCAAAGACTTTCGGGATTATATCATTGTGGTACATCAAGACTATTAGTATATCAGCAAATTCAAGACTATTTTCACATCAGCACATATAAGATTGGAACTCATTCAGAACACCACTAGAATTCATTCAGAACACTCATTGCTTTTGAACTCGTGATATAACTTTTTGGATTATTTGGGATTTAATTCATAATACTGAATATTCCTCTTAAATCTGATTTTATAACTACATAATTAAATTATTTGTTGAATTTTACTAAACTTGTTTGTTTTTCTGTTACTTTGTTTAAGATCATAGATATTTAGCAGTAAAATCTTCATTGCGATGCATTAGTTGTACAGTGTTATCTTGCTAGTATGATACAATATCATTTGACAACAAACTGAGACTTTTGCTAGAAATATTCACGAGCTGTATACTTTCTTTACTGAATGCAGTACCCCAATACAAGATATTTACAACTGTATTGCTGTATATGCCCTCAGTCATTTAATAGAGTGTGGATTAAGTTTCAACAGATTCTCGTAATAATAATGGCCATCGGCATCACTCATATATTTGAGTAGTGTTCAATAACTGTGTACGATACCATGTAGCTAATTGATATTCCGATGTCAGCAAGGTATGGTATTCATTGTTCTTGATATTCGTGTAGGGGGATGGGATATAGAGGGGGAAAAACCTCCTAGGAATCTGAATACGCATTTATTTGCAGCGTAGATTTACGATATATGATTGTTCGGAATTTCGTCAGGCTTGACAACTTTTAATTTTATTTACTGACCGTTACAGTCCGATAGTGAAATCTGTAACAGGTGTTTCGATATTTCTTGCTGTATATCCGATGCAACAGCGTGTTACTTTAAACTATGAAAACCGTCGAGCAAAGCTTCCTCATCAGATCGATAGAAGACAATATAAGAATTGTTGTTAATCTGTCGTGACAGCTGCGTCTGAGTGGAGGATTATCGCTAGAGTTGATATACCCTATTCTTGTTACAGCTTAACTATACGGTACATTTACAGCCTGAACAATGGGCGTGTCAAAAAGACGGAAATGGGGCCATAAGTATGGGTCCCGAGGCAAGTGCTAGTTTGAGTATATTGTATCTGCTTTGTTACACACTTACATGAATAGTAAAATAAATGGTTATATAAACTAATGGCAAAATGCGATTGAATCTCTACAAATTCTAGTTTTATTTGCGTTGAATCCGAGTAATACTTATTTATTTTGAATTATTGTGTAAATATGCCCTCTTGCTGTACTGATTCTTTTCTTAGCAATCGTGCTTGAAGATTCGTATATACATCTCGTTTGCAGCTTTTCTTAATGATTTATTGAAGTTTATTATATCATTCATAGAGTCAGGATATTCTCAGATATCAGTAAATTCACACGAGTTGAAAATTTATAGGATTTGAAGAAACAGATGTAGATCCTTTTAGTATTAGCACATTCTTAACCGGAACAAAAAGTATCTTAACAAGCGCTTCAAAAACATCCTGCACAAATCGATATAAAAGAATATAAAGTTACCGCTAATATTTTTGGTTTAATTTCGTGGGGCTGTCCAAGCTCATTTCAAATTATCGCTTCACATGAAAAGAGTGTAAATCGATGTAGTTTGGAGATACCTGTGCATTTTTAATCGTTATCCATTGTTATCCTGCTGGGTCTTTAATGTTGAGAAACCCCGTTACGCCACGTGTCTTAAGATGCGAGAGGACTGTTACAAACAGGACCTACGGTAGTGTAGTGGTAAGGTTAAAGTTTATTGCATATGCCTCATCAACCAAATACTTATATATTAGCATTAAAGCTGTATTAGTCATCACTGTAGTATAAATTAAGTATTTACCGACATCCGTAAAGCTGTATTAATCATCACTGTAGTGTAAAGTAAGTACTTACCGACATCCGTAAAGCTGTAATAATCATCACTGTAGTGTAAAGTTAGTGCTTACCGACATCCGTAAAGCTGCATTAGTCATCACTGTAGTGTAAAGTAAGTACTTACCGACATCCGTAAAGCTGTAATAATCATCACCGTAGTGTAAAGTTAGTACTTACCGACATCCGTAAAGCTGTATTAATCATCACTGTAGTGTAAATTACTTACTGACATCCTTGTACATTTATTACCACAGAGTTATTTTTCAGATGCGCATTCGAGACATAGTCAAGTTCGGTGCAAAGTAATTATAACAGGCAATGGCAATATGGGACTGCAAATTGTAATATGTTGACCCTCCATTACAATCTCACCATTAAAACTGTGTATTGTAGACACACACACACACACACACACACACACACACACACACAAGTACATACATATAAATATATATATATATATATATATATATATATATATATATATATATATATATATATATATATATATATATATATATATATATATATATATATATATATATATATACTCTATCTGTCAATGATATTATTGTGTGTGTGTTTCTTCACTGTCTTAATCTTTTAGTTTTGTTTTAAGGTTTCTTTGTTTTACATTTTCGTTAAGGTTATATTTACTGCTATAAACTTTTGGGGATTGCAGTAGAATTTGATGATATAACGTTTGCTTTTTTATGTGTTTTAAAGAATGAATAGGCCAAGTCATCATCATCATCATCATCATCATCATCATCATCAGTCCCTTAACCCAAGAGGTCGTTGGGACACCACAGTTGACTTTACAACCAATTCTCTCCATCTTTACTTATTCTCTACTGCCCTTTGGGAATCTCCAAATCCCATGCCTGTCTACTTCTTAATGTTGTCTTCCCAGCTCTTTTTCTGTCTGTCTCTTCTTCTACACCCTCACACTGTGCCTTGCAACATTGTTTTTGCCAGTCCAGATGATATTGAGGCATGACCTTACCACTTCAGTTTGCGCTTTTTTACAGTGGTCAAGAGGTCTTTATAGGATCCGATGGCTCGTTGGATCCTGTTGTGGGCATCTTCATTGGTTACATGGTCAATGTATGAGATGCCCAAGATATTGCGGTAGCATCTCATTTCGAAGGTTTGAATCCTTCTTTGAAGATCTGATCTGAGCGTCCACATTTCACAAGCATACGGAAAGATGAATATGACAATCGAGCGCATCAGCCTTATTTTGGAACCAAAATCAATGTTGGTATCTTTCCATATTGGTCTCAACCTTGTTATTGCTGCTGTTGTCTGGGCAATCCTGCAAAGTAGTTCTGGTTTGGAGCCCTCATCTGTGATAATTGATCCCAAGTATTGGAAGCTTGTGACTCTTTCCAGCTTCTGTCCACTGACCTTTATTTCTTCACTGATGCCATTGGTGTTGTTTGTCATCAGTTTGGTTTTTTCGGCGCTACTCTCCATACCGCATGGTGTGAAGGTTGTGTCGAGGCGCTCAACCAAGTCAGCCAGTTCTTTTTCATCTCCTGCTAAACCATCAATATCATCTGCGAAGCGAAGGTTGGTGATTGTTCTTCCTCCGATTCTGACAGTGCCCTTGTGGTCATGCAAGGCATCCTCCATGATCATTTCCAGGAAAATGTTGAAGAGTGTAGGTGACAGTATACATCCCTGTCTGACTCCAGCTGTTGTTCAAAACCAATCTACTCTGCTGCCATTGATGAGGACACCACTGATGGCTTTGTCATAGAGGTGCTCAACAACCTGCGCCAGGTTTGAGCTGATGTTTTACTTATTCATAGTTGCCCATAATGCTGCATGCCATACCCTATCAAATGCCTTTTTGAAATCTATAAAGACGTGGTATAGATTCTGCTGATGCTGAAGGTATTTCTTGCAAAGGAATCGGAGATTCAAGATCTGTTCTGTGGTGCACCTTCCTGCTCGGAAGTCTGCCTGCCTTCAGCAATAATTTTCTCTGCCAAGTCAACATTTGAAATAATAATTTCCAATGAATTTTTACAAACTCTTTCAGCACTCCATGGAACCAGTAATTTTAGATAATGGGTTTACATTTGAACTGCTGACTTCTCTTAAAAATCGACAGCATTAGTTTAGCTTATGCGGTTCGTCAATTGATGTAAAAGTGTTTGATGCCATTTATTGTCCATACACGATGACAATTGTTATTTATGCATTATTTAATTCGTTTAGTTAGGATGGCGTATGTTGCATTTTTCTTCATATAACGGTCATAAAAGTTTATGTGCCATTCTTTGTAGCAGTAGATATGATAAATCAATGTTTCCAGAATATCGAGTAGTTAGTTGTTCTTCAAGACACGAGTAATAGAATAAAGCCACAAAGCGTTCTGTTACTGACAAACCTATACTGTTGGGTTACAAATCAGATCTGGGAATCGTATAACTATGAGCTTTCAGACTTTGTTTCCAATATAAGTCAATCAGAAACGAGTTTTAAACATAACGTTATTTTTTTGTAACAAAGAAGCAAGTGATGTACCACGTCCAGGTCAGTTATGGTGGCGCACTATATTTTTGTATTCTGCATTGGGTTATATGTTTAAAGAAAAACAATTTCCCCCGTGTTTTTCTCAGTGGTTATACTTACGTTTCAAGAACGTCTTATATATCTTAGATATTGGCAACAGAACTTTTAATCCCCTTTATTTTGGTGTATGATTGATTGGTGTAATATGGGTTCATTTCGTTGAGAACATTATACATGATGATATAAAAATAACAAAAGATTATTGCACAAATTTTCATGTTTGTTTTAAGGTGGCTCTCTACAGCTTTTCGTACTTTGCATATGGTTAGATTTTTAATGAAGAAGTATTTCCCTTGTTTTCCTCACTGATTTTACTGGTTATTTAGAAAAGATTTTATGTATCTTAGGTATTGTTAAAAGTACTTTTAATTCCCTTTGTTTTCGTGAATGATTGATGGGTGTAATATGAGTTACAGAGTAAAGAGCTTGGCCTTACTTTATAGATGCACCTTTAAAAAAAAAATGATTGCTCCACTTGGTCATTTTCACTTCCTGGATTTTAGAGGTAAGTTGTAAAAACAACAGCGTATAATTTTGTTTGCGTTTTACATATTTAGTAATTCATTCATTGCACTTTCAGAAATCGGGCAAAATTCATTTTCGTTATTTGTATAACTGCTAAAGATAGTGTACTTTAGACTAATTCAAGTTGATTTTTCGAGCACGTGGGATCAGTCATTTTAGTTTTGCTCTTTGCTGGGATTGTGTACAATTTCCACAAGTACAATATCCAAAGAAATTTCAGCCACAGCAAATGAAAGGAACGTAGAGGTATGCCAATATTCTCTCCACTGTGCATGTTGAAAATGCAAACACCTGTACCTTACACCTGTTACTCTCACAGAAGTTCATACTATCTGTAGAGCGCCCCCATACAGACCACATAGGTACTATTGCTGTATAATTTAATTTTGTTTGCATAGCTGAAACATTTAAGTTTCAAGCATCAAAACTGTCCTTTTGAATAGTTTTTATGTTTTTCCCCTTTAGAACAGTCTACATTAATAGCAAAGGGACACAACCCCCATCTTAAAAAGTAAGCTTTTTTTTATAAATGCACGTTGCATTTTCTTAACATAATAGCCAAGCCTATACTGAAAGAAAGGAACATGAAACTTGCCACAGTTATTCCTGAGATGTCACTCATAACTTTTACAGTTTTGAAAAGGGATGGAACAGGTGAGTTTCATGGAAGTCAAAGGTCAAAGATTAAAATATTTGCTTATTCTTCTAACACTAGAATATGGAAGAAATCGAATTTGCCTCGTCATCATTATTTCTTAATTTCATTACAGATGAATGAAAATAATCATTTTCATTATATATTTCCTTCACTTAATGCAACAGTTTTATATTTAAGTTGACTTCGCTGCTGTGTTGTAAGACTTCTTATTTCTCCATAATTAAGGTCATTGCACACGCAATACTGGCACAAGGCATATTGTGTAAGTAAGAGAAAAATAAATATAATTATCTTAGCTTTATGAATAACATCAATGTTAATGTATCGTTTTGTTGAGAACATGATACATGATGTTATGAAAATAACAAAAAAAATAATTGCGCAAATTTTCATATTTGTTGTTAAGTGGCTCTCTACGGTTTTGCATTTTGCATAATGTTAGATTTTTAAAGAAAAAGGATTTCCCCGGTTTTCCTTACTTGTTATACTGGTTATTAAACAGACTCTGCTTATCTTACTTGTTGATAAAAGAACTTTTAATTCCCTTTATTTTGGTGTATGATTGATGGGAATAATATGGGTTAAAGAGTATACAACTTGGCTTACTTCATATGTGCACCTATAAAAACCTGCTAGCGCTGTTTGGTCATTTTTCACTTCCTGGATTTCAAAGGTAATGTGTAAAAAAGAGCCGATAACTTTTTTATATACATATTTTACACATCTGGTAATTCATTCATTGCATATTCTGAAGCTGGTGTTGTCTAGTCTGGCAAAATCAATTTGACCTATTTTAATAAGTGAACATCAGACGAATTCATGCTAATATTTTGAGCACATGGAATCAGTCATTTTGGTTAGCTGTGTACTTAGATAAGGTACCATTTCCATTAAGTAGAAAATCTAACGAAAGTTCAGCCTCAGTACATGAAAGTAACACAGAGGTATGCCAACATTTTCTCCACTGTGCATGTTCCAATTGCAATCAACTTCACCTTACACCTGTCAGTCTCTCAGAGGTACGGAATTATTTGTAGAGCTCCCCCCTATGCTAGATACAGGCCCATTAATTCTCAATAGGTGCGCTTCCTCTTCTACCGCCTGTGCAAATTAACAATTAACTTAATGATTTTATGATATTTTTCTCTTTTATACATCGCTGTTCTATCAATGTAGATGCTCAGCACAAACTTTTTGCAAGTAATGTACCGAAGTGTTTCATTTGATGTAATTTGAACGAATACCCTGGCTGGGAAAAGCTCAGCACGTTTATCTCGCATCAGATCTGAAATTGTTTGGAGTAAGAGAGTGCCCTTACATTCGGTTAGAATATAAAGATGTTCTAAGCGACAGATACTGCCGTAGTAATCACTTTTCTAAGTTCTAAGCGACAGATACTACCGTAGTAATTTCTTTTCTAAGTTCTAAGCGACTTTCCTAAGTCCCTCAAATGTACATAATTGCATGTAAGTGTAATTACAGTAGTTAAAAAACCAATATAATCTAATCAAGAATAGCGATGATAAAAACATTGCCAACTTAATTTATGAATAGGAAAGTACCATCTTAGCACCACTAATTTGTTGTTCTTCTAGTATTTAAAACGCATCTGTATCAGCAGGTGTAATGTGTCTCATTTGTTTTGGGAAGATAAAAAATAAAACGACATCTATAATTAAAATTATATTAAAACACGTGAATAATGAATGATTTTTGTCATAACACTGAATCAACTATCTACTCATTTCCATTTTTATTATACATCAAAGAAAAAGGAATAAGTATTCATAGATGATGATGCAAGAACAATAGCAGGCAATGACTTCAACACAAAAGATAACTCCGTCATAGAAGCAGATGTTTAATTGAAAGTTTTATTTACATTTTGTTTTCGATCGCAAACTAGGGTGAACTATTATTATTATTGTTATTATTATTATTATTGAATAAATTAGTTTGACGCAATATAGAAATACCTACCAATCGGTGATACGAAGTCATCCAAAGACAATTTACGAAATATAAAATACATCCTTAATTATCTTGATCCGAGTGGCAATTAGATTAGTGCGAATTAGTTTATGTCCGAGTGGCAATTAGATTAGTACGAATTAGTTTATGTCCGAGTGGCAATTAGGTTAGTACGAATTAGTTTATGTCCGAGTGGCAATTAGATTAGTACGAATTAGTTTATATCCGAGTGGCAATTAGATTAGTACGAATTAGTTTATGTCCGAGTGGCAATTAGATTAGTACGAATTAGTTTATGTCCGAGTGGCAATTAGATTAGTACGAATTAGATTAGTACGAATTAGATTAGTACGAATTAGTTTATATAATTTGTTAAAGAATATAATCACAACTTATAGTACACAACATTTTTATGTGATATGCCTTTTATTTGTCTGCATGTTTAACCATATTGGAAATATCGTTTAACCATATTAGAAATATCGTTTAACCATATTGGAAATATCATTTAACTATACTGGAAATATCGTTTAACCATATTGGAAATATCATTTAACCATATTGGAAATATCGTTTAACCATATTGGAAATATCGTTTAACCGTATTGGAAATATCGTTTAACCATATTGGAAATATCGTTTAACCATATTGGAAATATCATTTAACCATATTGGAAATACAATCTGTCGGTTCTTAAACATCTCAAGGTTCTCAGTAGATGCTATAATATAAAGAATAGTGTCAATTCCTCCTTTGTCATTCGTCTGTAGGAATTCGATACATAAAGAATAGAATATTGATCCGAATAAAATCTAATACGCAAGACGTTAAACAATTATATAAAAGCTATCAACAGACTAAATGAACTGTATTTATCCTTGATATAGGTGCTGGAATCCTCTGAAACTTACTCCAATAGGACAAAAGAAAATAATTAAATATACGGTAGGAAGGTGCACTTATTTTGTTAACCACCTACCCCTAGTAAATCTAAAATCACTCAGTGTCATAAATGGTTCCCCTGCTGTTATAAATGTAGCTACTCAGGAATGTTCGTGAGGTTGCAAGACAGTGTGATTGTTTAAAATTTAAATGTCATTGATTTGGACCTGTGTTGTAAAACAATTAATAGACAATGCAAGAATTTGATACACTGATTTGAAAATGTAAGGATCAAAATCCGGTCGATTTGTGAAGGTTGAGATAGCTCGCATTTTATTTTTCCTTTTTACCATACTTTCTTTTCAATGTAAACGATTAAAATAACAAATAATGAATGCATGTGCAATAAACGATTAGAGTTTCAAAGCATGAATACATTTTTCATCAACGAAAATGAATTACAATGGTTCTAAATAGGTCTTCAAAAGTGTAATAATTAATTCCTAAATAAAGTCTACTGTTCCCTCTTGCGTTTGTGGCTTCAGTTGAATACTACTGACACATTGCATCAACTGGATGCTACTGACACAGTTCATATATCAACTCGATACTACTGACACATTTCATGTATCAACTCGATACAACTGACACAGTTCATGCATCAGCTCGATAAAACTGACACAGTTCATGTATCAACTCAATATTACTGACACAGTTCATTTATCAACTGATACTACTGACACAGTTCATGAATCAACTCGATGCTACTGACACAGATACTGGATCAGCTCGGTACTGCTGACACAGTTCATATATCAACTCTTTACTACTGACACATTTCATGTATCAGCTCGGTACAACTGACACAGTTCATGTATGAACTCTATGCTACTGACACATTTTATTTATGAACTCGATGCTACTGACACGGTTCATGTATCAACTCGATCCTACTGACACAGTTCATTTATCAGTTCGATACTACTGACACAGTTCATGTATCAACTCGATGCTACTGACACAGTTCATCTATCAGCTCGATACTACTGACATAGTTCATGTATCAGCTCGATGCTACTGACACAGTTCTGGACCAGTTCGATGCTACTGACACAGTTCGTGTATCAGCTTGGTACTACTGACACAGGTCATATATCAATTCGATACTATTGACACCTTTAATATATCAACTAGATTCTGTTCACTCCTTTCATGTATTAACTCAATACTACTGACACCTTTCATTTATCAAATGTGGTCCTCGTATTAAAGGTTATCCTTATGCAGAGCAAACTGAATTAACTGTTTTCTTATTACCATCACCAACACCGCCACCACTAGCAGTAATAATTATGATCATGACAACGATACTGACGTGGATAATTCTAATACCACTACTACTTCTACTACACAGCTATATTTAATGAAGGTATGAATAGTAATTATAATTAAATATTTTTACCAGAATTCCTCAAGATAAGGTAGGCAATTAACAATGCAGTGGCTGAATAGTTGTACGCTTAAAATAAATCTAACATATTTCTTCGTTATCACAATTTTTTTTAAAATTAATTCTAAATCAAATGCCATACGGATTGTCCGAGTCTTATTAATCAAAACAGACCATGCTTTTGTGGATAATATTCATAATTGTTAGTATTGACCATGTTCTGATTGTTTCTGATCACGCATTCTTCCCGAGTTCATTCCATCAATGAATCCCAGAGTAGAAACCTGACCTTTCCCTGCCAAACATTACTTCTTCACCTTAGTGTTAAACATTTGTTATTTGAGTTAAGCTCCGTTAAATATTACTTCTTTCTGAGTTAAAAACATGTAACTCCTTGCAACTGAGTTCTTAACTTTGAGTATTGGTTGGAGTCGCTGTTATTAAATCCAGATATATTTACATCGTCACCATTATAATCACGATTATTACCACTACAATCGACAAAATATATGTAAATGCTATTAGCACAAAGAGAGACACTGTTAATTAAGGTTAAGTTGGATTGATTGCCTAAACACACACACACACACACACACACACACACACACACACACACACACACATATATATATATATAATAAATTTTGTGAAAGACCATTTGAGTTCAAGTCTGACGGTCGGCATCAAACTTACGCTATTCTCCAACATAAGAAAGAACGCTAATAGAAGCCATAGTACATTCATTGTATAGCATGTATGTATCATATGGTGTACCGTATCACCTACCTATAAGTCGGATTCAACTACCAACACCGTGATCTGCCGTCTCACAACTGGCTGGTAATCCGGATCTATATTGATTGTTCTATTGCTTACTCCAAACAAACAACATAGCCCATGATCTGCCAATACATTAAGCGACGGCATATCTGGGTCTATAACATCTGCAGTTTCGACTTGTACACTAATATGTATGGTTATTAACTTTCCTGAGTCATGAGTTACACCAACCGCATGGTATTGACATAGATGTGACAATACGTCCAGAAGTGTAGTGGCTCTTTTTTTTTTTTTTACAATGTCTTCTATAATCTTAAGAATTCCGATTGCAATAAAAGATTTATTGTTTAAAACGTGTGAACTTGGTACTTGTGATTTTAGAGTAGGAAACAATTACGAAGATTACACAGATTGTGCGGTGAGAGTGATGCTTGCACGATCCATAAACTCCCAATTAGGCTTAGATAAACGCTTTCTATTTTGAGACGAAAGCGATTACTTGCAATCAGGGGCCGATCCAGAAATATCGTTTAGGGTGTAACGTAAACAACTTAGCAATGGATCTGTGTGATGGTACCCCCTAGTGGGGGCCTAGAAACTCCTGTATTTTAAGCGTATCCAAGGCATCATATTAATTATCTATCTGTTAAGGAAATCTACTATAGGAAACGTGTAGATTGCTTCCCGCAAATTTTTTTAGTGTGACTAGTGTGGGGCCCACTCCGCCCCCTCCTGCCCGTCAGCCCCTGATCAGCCCAAGGCAATGAAGTTATAACTGTACAAAATTACATTATATCTTTAAGGGAGTCGCGGATGTGATTCTTAGTAATAGCCCAATCTTGCAATATGATTTGCATTCCATTTAGTCTATTACTTACAGTATTTTTTAGAAATTCATTTCTTTCTTTGAAGATGTTATTGATGTCAAACATCTTTGATTATGTTATGTTCGGACTAAACATTCTTAATATGCATTGGTATATCATAATAGAATTACACCCGACGGACTGAAGTTTGTGTCAGATACGATAAGAGAATTTCACCTGATGGATAGAGTTTTGTGTCAGACAGGATTGGAAAATTACATCCGATTAACATAATTTTGCTTCAGACACGAGGCTTTGCCGAGTACCTGAAAATTTTTTCCCTAGTGTGAAATGTTCCTATTCAATAGTAAAGCATAGTGATGGATTGTTTTTCTCACATTTCTGAATGAAAATAGAGCGTCGAAGTCAAAACATCTTATTATAAGTATTGATGTAACTTTCAAACAGCAAAATACCCATGGAAAATTGCCTTACTTTAGGATCGAGCGTAAACAGTTATGTTTGCATTGAAATATACAGTGTAAACTATAAGTGACGTTTAAACACGTTAACAGTGATGGTAATGGCAACACACAGCGTCTGAATTGTATTCTACATATAGCGTGTGCAATGATACAAATGATATCAGGTCAAGGAACAAAATCCATTCTTATCTTTAATATTAATCGAGACAGACCAAAAAGTCTAGAATTATTTTACTCTTGAGAAGTAATAATGCGAAAATGAAGTTTAAAAAATAACTACAACTATGGATATTTCGACTGGAAATTCGACTAACGAAGCCGTACATGTAGCTAGGTCGATCAGTCCGAAACAGCCTGTCTGCGGGACACTTAAATTCAACCACTGCTATTTTTAGCAGGTAAATGTGTTGCAGTTAATGTTTGTCTTGATTGTTGCGAAGCGAGGATGGAAATCGGGAGGTTTTCGCGACTTTGTGTGCACTGTGCTCGCAATAGAAGCTCAAAATAGTCTGTGAGTCCGGACAAAGGTCACGTGTCAGGTAGGGTAGAGCTATCCTGCACTGGTGGTCCACACTGCAAAACACGATGACACACACACATAGGAATGTGAAAATAAATATTCCTTATTAGAAATATGGTCCTGTAGACGAATGGTGTATTTTATTTGTAGGTAGTGGCAGTGGGGTCATCGATTGCAAGTGTGGTGATTCAGACCTCGAACAAATTGCAGGTAAGAGGTGAAAATAATCTGTGGTTATTTTGAAAAATATTTAATTCGAATATATTGTAACAAACGAGCCATTACTGCAATTTGATCTTGTATATATTTTTCACCAGTATTTTAATTAAAAATGTAAAAAGGAAAATATGTCTGTCCTGAACGATGAACCTTGCACAGGTTGCTCGCTGATCATCGGTGTGTATTGTTTGATCATGCATGAACTGAATATCATGTTAGATTTATAGACAGAAGTATTTCTAAAATATAACACAAAGGATTGTAAGTTTTCTTTAAACGTTTTCCTATATGGAGAGAATCTGTCTTATCGCTGTTTAGTTTTCTTGAGAGCTTTTATGTCAGTCATGTGTTACGTTAGCTTCCCAGTGTCTTGTGACTTAGCTTATCATTAAAATGTGGAGAATGTCCACCTGTTGCAACCACATGATCAAGTTACATCTAGTTAGAATTACATTGACTATTTACGATATACTGCGTCTGTATTTACACGTACTGATATTTAATTAATGTATTTAGCCTTGGGCCGTAATTCAATTTTGAATAAAAGTGCAAGGTGGTACCTAGTCGAATTTCAACATATTATATTACGCTATCAGACAATTTCGTCTCCTGTTCCATGTCGACGTTCAGTTCTCAGTGCACATGACCACCGCTGGGAACACAGACGCATGGTCTACGGCTGTTGCTATCAATATAATATGAGCTGGAACTTTGTACTTGCCAGCCGTGAATAGCGTAAATACAAGTATCAATGTGGTATTTACTTCTAAAGGTGTTTCTTTTATCCTTGATCCATTTCATATCAGCTCTAACTAGTGATTCTATGCAATTACCACAAGCCATAATCACCTCAAGGGAGGACATCTGTTGTGGGTTTTTATTTTTTGCAAATAGAAAAGGAAACAAATCGCTATTTCTGTAAGTAAATAGTTGGATCTAATTAATTTGAAAGAATAAACTAGCCTTATTACTTAAAATTATTAGTCCATATTTGTTTGCATTGAAACGTGTAAATTGCTTAACACAAAAAAATATTTTTTCCCCCTAAATTACATGGAGGAAAAGACTATTTTATTTATAAATAATTCTCAGATAATCACTCATTTAGGTGGTACTTAAAAGTAAACACGAAGAGAGATTAGTTACTTTTGTTCCAATTGACAAATGCTAACGTAGGTGATTAGACAGATACACACACACACACCCAATCCGCGTTGATACTGATGGACGATATGTGGGTCTGACGTCACCTGTTCATGAAAATTTGTAATTTTGCTGCATGCAAATAATTCCGGAACAAACCTGCGTACACTTTAGACACATACCGGTAATTGTAACAGCAATATCTAGCGCGAAATTCAATATGGTCACAGGACAAAGGGTTGCGTTATTCTACGTGAATTTGCAAGTTGCCAAACTGAAGATTTGCTCCAGAAATATAATGTACGTGTCATCAAAAGAACCCATCAGCCGACGGTAACTCCGCAGCCGCGAGAAGTACCGGTAAGTATTTAAACTGTACACCAATGCGTGCAGCAAAATTGTCTGCTGATATTTGCATATTTTAAAGAACAGGCGATATCAGCCCCTTAGCCGCCAATCAATATCATCACGGGTGAGGGGCTGATTTGTCGGCATAGGAGGCGATGAGCTGTTAGTTGTATGTAATGGCATATAATTTTTTAATGCGATGCGGTACATAATAAAGGGCAACTAAATTAAGTAACAGTACATAAGCAAAGGCAATATAATTGTTAATGCATACATGTCACAGCTTAGAAAACAAGCGTTTGTAAAACTAATAAGCGACTTTTTAATTTAGACCATACTGGAGTCTCTAATAATAATGGCATATTATAGATTGACTGCTACGTCTTGCCTTCGAATTATATTGTTTGAATTCAATGGAGAGAAACACACAAATGCACCCATACAAAACTAGTCGATTTACTACGCAGGAGAAGTAAGCTACAGATGGTTCCGTATTGATTGTCACTTTTTCATTATCTAGCAAATGTAAAGCTCGTATTTTATGATAAATAACTTTGGAATTCGGAGTAAGCATAAATATACGGCAGTATATGCAAATTATAACATAAACGGCAGAATATTTCAAAAGGACTGAGAATCGATGAGGAACCCTTATTAAATTAGGGACAGGGGAAAACGATTTCGTAAACATGTCGCAAAGGGGAAATAACATTTTTGGGTTTTGTCAGGACATAAAGTATGGCGTTATTAGAAATAATTCATGCCCTCATTTTTAAAGATAAGTAGAATATATTGATTTAAGCTTGTTAAATTACACTAGTATTGCTGAGATAAGATTGATTTAGTGTACTGAATGTCGACCTAACAACCGCTGATTTTGTTTCACACTGGGCAAATTCCTTTTAGGATGGGCATCTGTTTCTCAAAGTAGTAGTTTAGTGCAATGCTGCTGGTACAGTAGAGTTTCGACATTCGACGTGCTACAGTTCCCTAAGATTTTGCTCGATGTTTTGATTTCGCTATTTTCCAAGGTCACGGATAACAGATGGCATAACGAGATATTAAGTATATCATTGGATGATGTGAAGCATTAAGTGTTTGAGTTATCTTAGGTTTTTTTTTTATAGATATCTTGGGCATTAGTTATCTTGAGTTTGAGTTATTTTGGGGATTAATTGTCTTGGGTTTGAGTTATTTTGGGGATTAATTATCTTGGGTTTGAATTATCTTTGGCATTTTTTATCTTGGGTCTGGTCTTATCCTGTGCATTAGTTACCTTGGGTTTGAGTTATTTTGGGATTAATTATCTTGAGTTTCATTATCATCATCTTCATCATCAGCATCATCACCAATCGTTTAACCCAAGAGGTTGTTGGGGCACCACAGATGACTTTACAACCAATTCTCTTCATCTTTCCCTGTTCTCTACTGCACTTTGGGAATCTCCAAATCCCAAGCTCTCCACTCCTTAATGTTGTCGTCTCACCTCTTTTTCTGCCTGCCTCTTCTTCTGCACCCTCACACTGTACCTTGCAACATTGTTTTTGCCAGTCCAGATGATCTTGAGACATGACCTTACCACTTCAGTTTGCGCTTTTTTGCAGTGGTCAAGAGGTCTTCATAGGATCTGATGGCTCGTTGGATCCTGTTATGAACTTCTTCGTTGGTTACATGGTCAATGTATGAGATGCCCAAGATATTGCGGTATCATCTCTTTTAGAATGATTGAATCTTTCTTTGTAGATCTGATCTGAGCGTCCATGTTTCACAAGCATACGGAAAGATGGATATGACAATCGAGCGCATCAGCCTTATTTTGAAACCAAATGCAATGTTAGTATCTTTCCATATTGGTCTCAACCTTGTTATTGCTGCTGTTGTCTGGGCAATCCTGCAAAGTAGTTCTGGTTTGGAGCCCTCATCTGTGATAATTGATCCCAAGTACTGGAAGCTTGTGACACTTTCCAGCTTCTGTCCACTGACCTTTATTTCTTCACTCATGCCATTGGTGTTGTTTGTCATCAGTTTGGTTTTTTCGGCGCTAATCTCCATACCGTATGCTGTGAAGGTTGTGTCGAGGCGCTCAACCAAGTCAGCCAGTTCTTTTTCATCTCCTGCTAAACCGTCAATATCATCTGCGAAGCGAAGGTTGGTTGGTGATTGTTCTTCCTTGTGGTCATGCAAGACATCCTCTATGATCCTTTCCAGGAAAATGTTGAAGAGTGTAGGTGACAGTATACATTAGTTACCTTGGGTTTGAGTAATTTTGGGATTAATTATCTTGAATTTACTTGGGCATTAGTTATTTTGGTTTGGAGGTATCTTGGTTTTTCTGTATTAATTAGTAATAAAATAGTTACATTCCGTTATGTCGTCCGTCAATATCAGAAATCAGACGCTATCGTCGGTAATTAAGTATGCGATTGATGTTATTCTGATTTTATGTTCTGCTCAGATCGCGTGGAATATCCTGTATCCTATTAGTGAACTGAAAAGGTACTTGGAGATAGAATTGGCAGCTTAATTTTCTTAGCTTCTATTTCAACGATCAGAGAAAAACTCGATAACTGTTTCAATTTGTCTGGGTCATTCGCCTTTTTATATAGAAAATCTTATTTCGACTAAATGCACATTTTGCCAGATTGAAACAATCAAAGACCACGAAACGTCTGTATGGTCTGGACCTACATAATATATGGTTCCTTTCAAGTGCTGAAATTGCCTGGTAAAGAGCGCAAATTGGTCATTGTATATGGTACCCTTAATCTTTACTTTATGAAGAGATGCGCAAGACAAATATTATCGTAATATGGCTCAACAGCTTTTTATTTGTTTAATTAAAGCATGACACGTGATATTGTTTTAGAGGGTCATTTGTCTCATTTCCCAGACTTGCGAGATGAGAGAATCGATAGTGATAAGCATAGTTAAAATAATGACACTGGAATATGGTTTGGTCCATATATTAAATTGCAAGCCATTCTTGGACTGTGACATGCTTTTAGTTTTGCCCAAAGACCAAATATATACCGTGGATTGGATGTGATATATTAAATGCCCAGTGTAGGAACTGGTCAGTTTCTATTATGTGACAGGTAGCAAATTTTGGATATATATTATGATTTTCTTTTTGTAAATATTAAATCAGTTACCTAACACATATTTGTCGATCGTATGATATAGTAAATACCATTCTGATTTGCCTTCCTCAATAGCCAGTTACTATTGACAGTCATACAGGTGTTAAGCTTCATCTGTCGATCAAGTAGTTGGAATGCCTCAAAGCTAAACAAACCGCGATAGGAACAAGTTTCCTCGACGATAACCAAACGTAGATTGAAGGAAAGAGTGTCCCGCTGCCGTTTGTAGTAATAAGAACAAGTAACCTTGACGACATCCGACTATATTTTGAAGGAAAAAGTAAACCCGCTTCCGTTTATAGTGACAGACAGACAGACAGCTAGTTAAACAACGTAACTGAGCAAAAATAGAGAAGGCACATTTTAAAGTGTTTCTCTTCGATGCCATTTTGAACAAAATCTCCTTTTCAGTTATCATTACAGTACCTGAACCAAATCTGCAGTTATTACTTCATATTGTAGTCCTTCAAAGTCATTAATATGTTTTTGTATATTCATTACATAAAATTGTCTGACCATTGAAGAATGTTACTTGCATTAAATAGAAAGCAGCAGCAAAGCCTAAACAGAAAATAAGATGTTTATTATTTCAGCCTCTTAGCTTTTGCTTAGGATGACAAAGCAAACAGCTATGATTCGGCTAGTTCTGGAAAGGTTACTTAAACTAAAACTTCCAGTCTTTTCATTCAGAGGCAATTAGGAAAATGAAAGAACTACGCTGAATTTTTAGATGTCGTGTACTAATAAGGTCCAACATAAGTTAGTCTTGGTGCATATGAACTTAGAACTAATGCATTGTACTTCTCCATAAATGTGGAAAATTAAGAAAACCTATAAGTAAAAAAAAAATTAGCGTTGCGATGCCTGGAATAACATAACAATTACAATCCATAATGAACACAGTATTGGGATGATTCCACGAGGAACACGTTATGGCTGCATCCATGATGTACACATTATATGGATGAATCCATGATGTACACATTAGTTGGATGAATCCATGACGAGTACATTATTTGGATGAATCCATGATGTACACATTATTTGGACGAATCCATGACGAATGCATTATTTGGACTAACACATTATTTGGATGAATCCATGACGAGTGCTTTATTTGGATGAATCCATGACGAATACATTATTTGGATGAATCCACGACGAACCCATTATTTGGATGATTGAACATCCAAGAAAATAAATATGGTATTTGTGCACATTTTAAAAACTCAGTTATACAGACAAAGAGTTCCTTTTTGATGGTCGGAAACATCAGATATAAGCCATATTTCTTTCTTACAAATTACTCTATTATGCACACTAATTTGTCACATATTTGCATATCTTTGAGTTCATTTGAAACTTTAAATACTTGATACAGACAAAACTTGATTAAAGGCGTTACTCTAATTTATTTTCCTCACTCGGTACACTGCAACAGTACGAGTAGGGGATATACGGTTGTTTCAACTCTTCCAGATTGAATATAGCGTGGTAATAACTTCAGGCTGCTGCAACACAACTGGAGTAATGCTTAGCTTTTCCTTACAAAAATAATGAAATCTGGCATTCATTGACTGGTTGTTTGTTTGTTTGTTTGTTTGTTTGTCTTACAAACTATAGTTTTTATTTCTTCATTCAACATAAGAGATATAATAAGGCATACAGCTAGGCTACCGGTCTGGTCAATTATGAGTAACAGACTAAAGTTTTGTGTGCTCTGAAGGCATAACATTCGACATTTCTCCACTCTCAACGGTCTGAATAAGTCTAAACAATTGGAGTTCAGCATACACATGAATTTATTACAATCTAATTTATTCCTATGTGTGTATATTAATATACAGGCGACACTATCTAGACAGTTTTGTATTTCGGGAAATGGCCCAAAGGTCTGAAAATTTATCATATTTAGATTTAGGTTTTTACAAGTGATGCACGTTCTCCGGACACTTCCTGAGAAATTAGAAGAACCATTTTAAACGTTTTTGGTGCATCTTGCATTCATTACAACAACCTGGGTGGAGCTTTTGGCAAACAATTATAATATTTTCCCATGTTTAAAAACGTATATATTTACAAGTATGCTAAAATTGATAAAATTTTTATTTACAAACGACATATGTAATTTGTAGGAGTTTGTTTTTATTAGATCAAACATACCAAGGAAGTGTTCCAACTTGCTGAGTATAGCAAGTCAGTCATTACACCAGGACCTTAGATTTGTCGCCTATGTTATCAAATGATACCACACTTGATAGCTGACATGTCAGGTAAAGTGAACTCTCTAGTATACCATCCTGAAGCAAATGCAAGACTTTTCAGTTATGCTTCAATGTTGCTACAGATCTGGAAACAGCTTAATTAAATGGGTCCAGCTGTACAAATGCATTAATTAAATAGGTCAATCTGTATCAATACATTAATTAAATAGTTCCAACTGTATCAATACATTAATTAAATAGGTCCAGCTGTATCAATACATTAATTAAATAGGTACAACTGTATCAATACATTAATTAAATAGGTACAACTGTATCAATACATTAATTAAATAGGTATAACTGTATCAATACATTAATTAAATAGGTACAGCTGTATCAATACATTAATTAAGCTAATCTGCTGAGTTTTGCATTCTGTTATCGTCCCTAAAAAAACAATTAATTTTGTTTCTATAATTTTTCCTGCAGATATTCTGACCGAAGATGAATGTTACTTTTTATATAAAAATAGAAAGCAGCTCTAAAGAAAATAAAATGTTGATTTTGTTGTGTTTTGAATGGTTTACAATGCCAAAAGGTTATTTTATTCGAATCAGCTATTTCCAGAAAATGCAGCATGACATATGCTGGGTATTTAATATGTTGTGTCCGAGTTAGTTACCTACATAGGTAAAATAGTCTTGGAGTATTGAAAACGTTGGAGAATTAAGGAAGTATATAATAAACATATTTAGTGTAGCCTATTAGATTGATGATGTCTTTTAATCTAAATGTCAAAGATGTACATAAGCATGTATGGGAAAATTGTCAGATCGATATAGGAATATATATCTCAATTGCTTTTAGGATATTGATGATTTCAGTTTTAATACAATTCGTAGATAAATATCACTTCCTCCGAATTCTGATTGATCGTTCTCTGGTTCTTACATATTTTATCTCAGTAGAAATCGACTTCTGTTTAACTGGAAAGATTTCTTTAAATTAGACATAATTATCAGCTGAGAATAAATCATTTTTTTGGGGTGGCATGTTCAATCTCATGAAGTTTTGAGCCAAAGTGGATGATCAAAGATACCAGTTCACTTTACAAGAACATTTTACATTGAATACTACAGTCCATCATTCCTACGGATACCATAATGGTCAAATCTGTCCTGAATTCGATCATTGGTTAGACATGCCTTTTAATGTGTTGCTAGCTATAATCAGACTAAAATAGTGGGGTTTTCGTTGAAAATCTAGTTTATTTGATGAGACCCTTATATTCCTAGCAAATTGTCTTTATTGTACTTTTCCTTTGCGAAATACATGTTATTGTACACTCCATTATCTACTCAATAATTGTAATTACTTGCTTCCAAATAAATTAAACCTTTTATTTGCCCTCAAAAAGTGTGTTTTATTTCACGTTTGTGATAGAAAGTCATAGTTATTGCCGGTTTTCTTACAAAAATGTTTATACTCCATTCTTTCTTTTTCTTAGAAGACAAATAATGAAAAATTTGTGAGATTTGTTATATATAGAATATATGATCTTTCTGAGAGACCAGCGTTGTTTTATATTTTTCGTTGTCTTGTTGAAAAAATTGCATTGAGAAGACACTGCCTAAAATTAATTTGATTTTCCATTTGCGAAAAATGTATCTATAATATGAAATTGCGTTCGAGCCAAAAATCGATATTAGGAAATAATTATTTCAATGCTTTACCAGAAACAACCTTCTCTCCAAAACTGTTGAGACGTCTTCTGCTAGCGTATTAATAATTTACACACGAAATGTTCATCTAATTGCAAAATAGAAGGCCAGAACCATATCTGAACTATTGCTTCATATGACAGGGAAATTATCGCAATCTCAATATTACTATATTGTTTGTTACCTTTCTCCCCGGGGGACCCGAGTGGCCGAGTGGTCTAAAGCGCTCACCGTTACAGATCACTGCCATCTCACCTGTCTGTGTGGGTTCGAATCTCGGGCTCGGCCAATGTGGGTATGTGAGAAGGCTTGCCGGTAGCTTCTTGTGAGTCGGTGGTTCTTGCCGGGGTTTTCCTGGGTTCTTCCTCCGCCATTTATACTGGTCGCCATGTATAGCCTATCTTGTGCTGAAAAATTGCGTTAAACCCTATAACAACAACAAGAACAACTTTTCTCCCTCAAATGATGGATATTAGTACAACTTTTGCCTTTTCTTTTAGTTCTGAAATATACATGAAAACCGATACGGCACCAGTCACGAAGATTGAACTACCGTATATACTCGCTTAAAAGTAGGGTCCAACTGCAAGCAACATAGACCCGGAGCTGCTGTTACAAAATGTGCTGGCAGATCAGGGTCTATATTGCTTGTTGTACTGATTACGCCTAACAAACTGCATCGACCCAGAATGGATATTAAGTGCCTCGGAACCAACGTAAGACAGAACTGTTCGTAGTACTCAGATCCCTTGTAAAATAATGGGCAACATCACCGGTTTACTTTCTTTTCTCTCAAGAATACATTACCTTTTTAAGCCTACCTTAAAAGTAAAACTGATCGACGTATGAATTTAACGAGTCATCATCACGCTGATGTCTATGTAATGTCCATTTCTAATCAAGATATCCTTTTCACTGTAATTAAGAATCGAACTTCATATTTTACAGGAATCATCAAGTGATAAAGCTTGAAATTCGATTACATACTATGTATGAACGGCTGAAGAAAAGTGAAGGCCTTTCACAAATACTGTCTAACCATGAAAATCGATTACATACTATGCATCAGCCTCAGTACGAAAGTGATGGCCTTTCTCAAATACTGTAACCATGAAAATCGATTACACGCTCTGCATGAACCGCTATAGGAAAGTGAAGGCCTTTCATATTTACTGTGTAACCACGAAAATCGATTACATACATTGCATGAATCCGCTGTAGGGATGTGAAGGCCTTTCACAAATAGCGTGTAACCATGAAAATCGATTACACACTGTGCATGAACCGCTGTAGGGATGTGAAGACCTATCACAAATAGCGTGTAACCAATTTTCATTCTTCATGACTCATGAATCCTGTAAAATAAAAAGTTCGATTCTTATAATTACTGACATTTATTAAAATAATACCGGATCTCAAGAAATAAATAATAACTATCTTTGAACTGTGGTTTGCAAAAGCTTAGAAGAAAGGTGCGTTAATAATTAATAGTTCCTTTTTGGTGTTATAAACTGAGAACTTCTAGTTTTTCTGCATCAAATGATGTGATGCTAACAAATTGAAATATCCGATACAAAGCCTTGGTAAAAATGTATAATTATTTACATGTATCACCCATTTATATGTGAAATTAAGCAGCTGTAAGATCATACAATTCCGAAGGCAACAACCCGTTTATTACTTGGATGAACAAACTGTTCAATGTTAGCAACTGAAATGATATTTAATAAAGGGAAAAAACCAAGAAATGCCGTTTTAGCAACAAAAATTAAAAACTGATGTCAACAATAAAAGTTTGCAAACTTCAAACATCAATTACTCGAATACTCGCATCATTCAAATCAGTCACTCCAATTACTCGAATACCCGACATCATTCAAATGTCTCACACAGGTTATGAAAACACATTTATGTATGCAACCTTGTAAACCTCTATTGAAAATCTGAATCAGATACTTGGCTCTACTGTATGTGCACCATTTATTAGTTTCCCTTATCTTATTGTTATTATTTTAGTGTTATATGTATATGTCTTCTTTTGAAATGAATGTGAAAGACTGTACTGTACACCAGCTTTGAATCAAATCTTACTTCAGAAAAAAATAAATCACTCTCTTCTAGCATGGACAAAAGCCTAAATGTGCATTTATCTTTACCTAGGAGATCGAAAATAGTAATTTAAGAGTCTAATTCCAAAATGTATAGGTACAAGAAAATTAATAATGTAATCCTTTTATGCGGACGTGAAAGAGAGCAACACCTCCTTTAACTGAGCCAATTACAACTCATTGTGCTAATCAATCGTACCATGTATTCAGAAGCAGCTACGTGGTTTTGATGTCAAAAGAAATAATAAATCCCGAAGAATAATGTTCGGTTCTTACAGACCTTGACACGCAAATAGTTTAAATATCGGTTTTAAGATGCGTTACAGCGGAAGACGTAAATTGTAGGATGGTTGACATTATTGAGATTTTACAAATATTATCCTCTTGCATGAACTATCCAAGTAATTGAAAAGCTATTACCATTTATGCAATTTCTAATGATGGAAAACTCCGTCTAACTTCCCATTTGGTTACAAACATTGCGTTCAGTCTACTAGGAAAGCGATATTGACAATACTGGGTTCTAATGAGTCAACGATCGTCATAACATAACAGAAAACACGAGAAAGTTTGAGGATTCGTGCAAGTCCTTGACTACTTTGAAGGTTATATATGTATGCATGCAACATACTGACGAACTTTTGCTTTTAGGATTTCTGATTGATTTGAAAACCAATGTGTTAAAATGTTGGTTAGAACGACAGTGTAGGCCAAATTTAATATTTTCGACATGTAAATACACTGTTATGGAACTAAGCACATATACTTCAGAAACTTTTGCTAGTTTTCCTAGCGTTCAACAAATAGTTGGAAATAAAGAAGTAATTTGAGAGTAAGTAAGATTGATGGTGTAGAGGCAGACCGCGGATCCAGTACAAGTGCAGTACAACACAAGCAGTCTATCTGAAAGTTGAAGGCAAACCTACGCATCTTATCAAAAACGAATTATAATTAGCATTCCAGCATAAAATCTTTTTTTTTTTTTTTCTTCTAAAACTGATAACTTTTACTAATATTTAAATTTACTATTGTATTTCTGCATTTTGAAGCTGTCTGGAATGCTAGGGAGGTTGGTTGGTTCATAAAGTATAAATTTAGAACATTAGGACTCCTGGATTTATTACAACGGTGATAATGAAAAGAAAAATAGAAGATACAGGTGAGAAACATCTTTATCTCTTCACTATCCATCAATCTGAAATATGTACATCATGTCGGATTTTCTAGTATGTGCGTTAGTTATAAAAACTGAAATATGTACATAGCTGTAAAAACTGAAATATGTATATCATGTCGGATTTTCTAGTACGTGCGTTAGCTGTAAAAACTGAAATATGTACATCATGTCGGATTTTCTAGTATATGCGTTCGCTGCAAGAACTAAAATATGTACATCATGTCGGATTTTCTAACATGTGCTTTTGCTGTAGAAACTGAACTATGTATACTATTTTGTTGGAGTTTCTAGTATTGGTATTTGCTGTAAGAACTGAAATATGTATATCATTATGTCAGATTTTATAGTCTGGGCGTTCGTTGTCAGAACTGAAATAAGCATATAATTTAGTCAGATTTTATAATATGAGCGTTCGCCGTAAGAACCGATATATATATATATATATATATATATATATATATATATATATATATATATATATATATATATATATATATACACACATCATTGGGTCGGATTTCCAAGGATGGACGTTCGCTGTTAAACTGAAAATCTGTAAATCATTATGTTGTATCTTCTATCACGGTCGTTAGCTGTAAGAACTGAAATCTGTACCTCATTTTGTCGGATTTTCCAGTGTGGGCGATCGCTGTAAGAACTGATATATGTACATCATTTGGTCTGATTTTCTAACATGTGCTTTCACTGTTCAAACTGAATGGTTAGGGATACGTAGGAGCAAAGGCCAAAAAGCAGATTTACGTCCACATTGGAATTTTAGTTAACTAACCATTTTAAGCGACCTGTATGATACTAGAATTGGTTTTCCTTTAAGCGCATACGCTGTTTTCGAAGTCAAAAAATGTTTTGCAAGGAACGCCAACATCGGGTGCCAAATACGTAATGATATTAAACACTCCTTTTTATTCATGTTTAGTTTCAAGGCTTTCTCGTCGTATATATTCCTCTTCTCTATCATTGCTTGGGATGACTTTAGTCTAGCTGAATGCGTTTATGTATGCATGCGTGTGGAAGCAAGGGGGGAGGGGTGCTGGAGAACGTGGGGAGCAGGTAGGTAGAAGGAACGTAGGCAACACTTTAGATAGGCATATTTTGCATGTTTATGCATTTTTATGCAGGTATATATGAATGAATGTGGGGACGGGGGTGGGATAACGAGCATGCAGATGGGAAAGAATGCGTGCAAGACAATTGGTTGGCATGTTTGTCTCAATGTTGGTTTATCCCGCTGACGTGTCTTTGACAGCTAAGTATTTGAACGCTGTTTTATATCAGTGTACGTCACAATAGAAGATTATGTTGCCCAATAATTGGTAATTAAGAAGTTTCTTGCTCTTCTGAGAAAGGCCACTTGGAGGGGACATGCTGCAGGACTTATAGCAGTCGAAATGCTTCAGTAGCTAGTACACTATCAAGCTCTGTCAAAACAATGAAAGTTTTAACGTTGTTTTAAGTCTACTATATGTTGGCTTATTTGTCGTCTTCCTGCTATCTATATACGTTGGATTATTGAAACTTATCTCTGGAATTTTATGTTTAATTGAATTTGTAATAAATATTTCTGTTCCCATGGCGACGATTACAATGAGCATTAGAGATGCTCTCGCCATTATTCATATTTATTGATGTTTAACTTTGTGAGCATGTGCCAAGTTACACCAGTCATCACAGGTTTCCTGCCATAATGCAGTACACGAAAAGGAATATAGGGTTCGCTTAAAAAATGTTCCAGACCATCAGATAAATGGCTGTAGTATAGCATGGGAAAATATTTGTCAAGGTCAATTCTCACTTGACCTAACTTTCCAGACCACATAATTAACAAGAGGTTTTATCCAATAGAATTCAAATATATGTCTCGTGTTTGATTGGGAGATTGTCATACGAAAGCAAAATCCCCTGCATTTGTTTCTCTCTCTCTCTCTCTCTCTCTCTCTCTCTCTCTCTCTCTCTCTCTCTATATATATATATATATATATATATATATATATATATATATATATAATGAATACAAATGTCAAAACGATTATTTAAAATCCGTAAATACAGTTGAAAACTATTGGCATGTTCTAAAATATCGTTTACTGTCTTCGTCACAAACAATGTAACGTGCGCTGTTGCATGTACACGTGACCAGATGAATTGGTCGGATTAAAATGGACTGTACAGTATTAGTAAATGCACGAGCACTACATGATCGACAAATTTTGAATGAGTTGTATATAAAATATCAAATATAATTTTGGCTGGGGATTTACCATTTATGATAACAGCTAAAGATGCCTATAGTTTAAGGCTTCTGAATAAACATTAAATTCATTACATTCACCCGACATTGTATCACCGGATGCACATGCCAGTAAAGATATCGTCAAAAGAGAACATTCCGCCATAATTTTCTTGTCATGGTGACTTCTTTTCCTTTCCGCCAAAATTTTGTCCTAACTTCATTGACAAAAAGACGATACATACAAAAAGCTACATTGGTGTGTTTGGTAGAAAGAACGAGTTTGATTTGGCGTGGAATACGTGGAATCCGTGATGCCAGGGCGTGTTCATACGCCATATCAAACAAGTTCTTTTCTCTGACTCCAAACAAATAACGAGTGCTGTTTTGTGTCCAAAACATTTTGAGCTATATTGTATGAGAAGAGTTTAAAGCAAACCGGTGTTAATGGAAACGTTCGATTCGGTGGATCAAGCAATATGGGCGCGCGGATCCCAGTGAATACACATAGAAAGTTCTAGTGTGCGTGTGCGATATGGACATACAGATTGAACACCCGTATCGAGCAATTGATCATATCGAGCAGCTGAACGTATGCAACGTCATGACTGTCTTATGTTGTTCATTTTACGTATATACAGTTCATTTGCTGTTCTATGCAGTCCAAAAGCCGTTATATGCAGTGCAGTTGTCATTATATGCAATCCATTTATCATTATATGCAGTGCAATCACCTTTATATGCAATTAAAATATCGTTATATCCAGTTAAAATACCGTTATATGCAGTGCAAAATAAGCAGTTCAGGTTTTCTTTATTTACAAGTCTTTAAATTCTTCACTCACAATAAAATAAAAATTGTTTTTCATTTGTCCTCTTTTATTGATGTGAACTTGGTACCCATTTTGTCCAAATAAAATCATATAAATTTGCACCGTTCATGATGAATAGCAAAGACTGAAAACCTTAGATTGGTTTAAAGCAGGGGTCTCAAACTCAAACTACCCTGAGGGCCGCATGAGGGCATTTTCTATGACCCAAGGGCCGCACCACCTTAGTTTTCTCTCATGACACCTTGTGACGCCAATCATTTTGCGGGCCACAGGATACGGCTTGGCGGGCCGCGTGCGGTCCGCGGGCCGCTTGATTGAGACCCCTGGTTTAAAGTGTCTACAGCGCAGCGTACACATGGAACCTTGATCTTGTAATGGTCTTACCGTAAAGTTTCTCTTGTAATGGTCTTACCGTAAAGTTTCTCTTGTTCGATTCACATTGATTTTTTCAGGATTACGTTAGAACTACCGTCCTTACAGTCATGCTGCCATGACGGCCTGATCCATTCTGCTAGGTAAAGTAGGATTTTTTTAAAAAAAAATGTATATTTTGAAGATAAAAGTTTTATTCTGCCCTGACACTCACGTGGAAAACTGATTGCCAACTTTTCCTTCTTTACATAGCTTTGTAGAGGATTATAATGTTTCGTTTTTATTTCCTTTCCGGTTTTCCTTTTTTTTTTTTCTTTTGCTAAGATATCGAGATTTTCTTACTACTGTGATAAAGTTTCAAAGGCCTATGGTCTGATACAAAGTTTAAGATCAACCTTGGAAAAATGTAGCCTTTATCATGAGTTGTCTCAAAAGATAAATGTTTATTTTTGTTATAGAAAAGTATACCTTTTTATATTATGCGTGATTGGGTTTCGTGAGCTGGTGGCATTTAACAATGATACGGACCACAGAACCTTGAATAGTAGATTGTACCAGCTTTTGTGCTAAGAGTTAGTATATTTGTGTATTTGTTAACCTTCGAACGTTGACTTAATTAAGTAGACAGGGTCACGTACGACCAACAAAGCTCTTATTGTTGCCCAGTACTTTCTGGACAGAATTGATGGTCAATATCTTTAAGCCAAATCGATTATTCGGACTGTCCCCTAAAATCGTTTTAGGAAACTCTTAGTACACGTATTATTTGTACAAGAATAAAATACATATTGGATGCCATGAACTGAAATGAATGGTGATTTTTCGAAACACGTCAGGGTTTGAAAACATATTCACTTTTGTTTACTAATTAACGACATATGAGTATTCGTGCAGGCCAGTGTTTCATTAAACGCGTGATGCACGTTAATAAACTGTTACTATGGTATTTTTAAAAAAAATAAAATACATGACTTGTCAAAGTTTACGTTCAAGCTGCATTTGTATGGGTCTGCGTTAGTGATCTGTCTATATCTTACAATTTTGTTGCATGAGTTTAAAAAGAAAACAAAATGCAGCCTTCAACAAGACCTAACCATTTTGATTTTCACCTCCATCGATAATTATTTACTTCATATCTTCTGTTTGTCTTTCCACAACTGGTCCTAATTTCTCTTGCAGCTCACACGATTCAGTATTATTCAGTTAGGTTGATGCTTCTTGTCGAATGAATTCACTAATTCATCCGTTCGTATCTTTTTATGCATTTACATTCACAAGCTTGGATCCTGTTCTTAACAACGAGGCAGTCTCTGAGTTGATGATATTTGGAATGAAGTCGCTTAACGGCAGCTACTACTATGTGCGACAATAATTCTGCCGTTCAAGAGTAAAGGCAAATATAAAACCAGTACCTTGGCTACATCATGATGTATGAATCCAGTTTTGAGATTAGATGTAGTGTCTTTGACTTCCTTCAATTATATTCCAGTCGGATTATATACATCATATCTTCCTTATGGCCACATTTTGCTTCGGTCACGCGTTTCGCATTCAAATGCACTGTGTATATTCCCTGCATAACTTTATTTATATTTTCGCGAAATAATCTGGCATGATCTTACTAATTCTCCGTAGGCTGTAATGCTCAAGTAAATCAGGAATGTGATAATGTATGACACCGAAACATATCTGTGAAGTCAGATAAATCAGCGGCCAGTTAAACTGGTAAGTATCTAAAATGTACGATATTTTATTGCCGGCACTTTATCTAGGCCTATCACACGATTTAAAAAATAGGTGACACCTGATTGCACAAATCCGCTGTAATTAAATGTTAATGAGTCGCATCCCCTATTTTATTTGCTTGGATCATGCGATAATACTTGAGCGTCCCTGGATATTGTCATGTGATTGTGATTGACGGAAGAAAACCTCAAAATTTTACAATTGTCTGAGAATACTACTAGGGGTCACCTCTAGAAAGTGAAGAAATATTATCCTCCACTTTTAAAATTGTTGTTGTTGTTGGTGGTGGTGGTAGTGGTGTGTGTGTGTGTGTGTGTGTGTGTGTGTGTGTGTGTGTGTCGAATCAATAGTGAAGTGAAGTGATTCGACCGAACACTCAACAACTGTTATATACCTCGGAGATACTGAAAGCTAACAGATGAAGTTGTTTGCATTGGCACCGTGTTCAATATGTTCAATATTGAAAATGTTGGCACACTGGTATGCAGCTTTTTTGTATTGTGACTGAAATTTATTTGCATGTGGTAATTATGCAAGTTTATGCACTAGATAGAACAGACTACTGTCCAAACGGTTGCTATCCCTCATGTGCTCGAAAAATGTGTCTGAACTAGTACAAAGTACAACAACTTTAGCAGTTATTAAAATAGGGTAAACGAATTTTGTTTATTCAGTACCGATGTAATTGAAGCAAAATGTCTTTCCCAGTAATATACCACGGTAGCGGACCCAGGCTGTTCTGATGGCAGGATTGGAAATGGAGCTACGAGGTTGTTGGGTTTTTTTAAATATTTTTTGGGGGTGGCTGGGTGGATTTAAATGTGCACATATGAAGTAAGACCAAGCTGTATAATCATGTGAGGGTGGTTGATATATATGACCCCCCCCTCCCAACTATTATAGTACATTGACTATCTTATCTATGAGATGATCGAACATGGTCTTATTGCCCGGCTCGGGCAGTCAATAAAATAAAAAATATGAAATTAATGGATGGAATAACATAGATCTGAGCAAAGATATAGAATAGATCAATTGAACAACACGAGCCCCGTGTGTAAAATATAACAATTTAATTAATTACATAAACAAAATGAAATTGAACATGTCATTTCAATGATACACTTTCTCTTAGAAACATAATTAACAAATTTACAGAAAATGCAATTAGTCGTTCTGTTTATACCGATAAATCAAATTTCTTCATAGAATCGAGTGAATGACGGAACTTAAATTGCCGGTATATCACCATATTCTGGTTGCTTCTGGCCCTTCTCTCTCTCTCTCTCTCTCTCTCTCTCTCTCTCTCTCTCTCTCTCTCTCTTGTTCCGGGTCTCTCAAATTCTTCCGGAACCCCGTCACTTGGAAGATTTAACGAGAAATACTTGTTAATACTTGTTATTTTCCGGAACTAAAATCTGATTTCCCACAGAAACTTGGACTGACTAATTTCGCGAGGGAAATTACTTAAAACTTTAACCGCCAACAGTTTAACACTCCCATCGAAGTCAGAATAATTCTCTCTAGTCCGCCATTGTTAATAACTATTCCGGAAAATATCATTTTATGATATTTACTTTCAGATGGTACAAATTGTCTCTGGATTGTCTCTACTTTGTCGCGCTCCACTATTTGACCTTGCGTTAATATCTCTCTCTTCTGTCTGATTTACTGTTATACAATTGAAATTGAAATTCACTCATGCCCTACCCCACTCCTCAACAGAGCATATCTCACCCTTCGCAGGCAGCAATTTGTTGTGAACCTAGCACAAACATCAAAGTTAATTGTTACGTGTCACTCTTACCACGACACAATATGCTGCGAGAGCACATAAAAGCTTTTGCCCCCTTACAATTTTACGACACAAATTACACCCATCAGTTATACACCAAAATAAAGGTAATTAAAATTTATTATAACAACACCTGACATATATAAGATCTTTTCAAAACGCCAAGATAACCAATGAGGAGAACGTGGGAAGTTCTTTTTTTCTTTACAATTAGAACCTTATGCAAATTACAAAAATGTAGAACGCCAGCTTAAAACGAGTATGAATATTTCTATAATTACTGTTCTCTGTTTGCTATCATTGTCTATTAATTTCTCAACAAATGGTACTTTAATATTGATGTTATGTGTGAAAATAAGCTAATAATGCCTATTTTTTTCTGGCTTAAATAATATGCCTTGTGTGTGAAATGACCTTAATTATGGGGAAATTAGAAGCATTGAGCACACAAGTAAAGTCAACTTAAATTTAAAACTGTTGGATTAAGTGAAAGAAACAATAGTAAATATGTTTCTTTTTATTCTTTTGTAACAAGATTAAGGAACGAGGACGACAAAGCAGTCTCGTTCTTTTCTAAATACTAGTGTTAGACCAAGAAGCTAATGTTTTATACTTTGACCTCCGTGGAACTTGATTTCTTCCATGTTCAAACTGTAAACTGTACTTGTGACATCTCAAGAAATATTGTAGCAAATTTCATGTCTTTAAGCACAGCGTTGGTTGCTATGCTTAACCAATGCAATGTGCAGCTTTAAAATAGCTCACTTTTCATCAAGGATGGGGATGGGACTTGTGCGGACCTTTGCTTCTAAGGAATGATCTTGTGTGGAACAAATACATGAGAACTATTCGGCAAGGTTGTTAAGATGCTTGCAGCCTAAATGTTTCAGCTATACAACCAAGATTAACCACAGTTAAATCATACAATAATCATACACAGCTGGTCATTATGGTAGCACTCCATAGCTGTTACGTACTTCTGAGATAGGGATCACTATAGGATGAAGTTGTTTTTCTTTTGAAGCTGGCAATGTGAAGAGAATGTTGTCATAACGGAATACTGCTTACATGTACTGTCGCTGAAATTTCTTTACTTATGGTAATTATTCCAACCTATTCCCTATCTAAAGCAGACAACAGATAAAATGGTTCATCCCATGTGTTCGAAAAATTGCCTGAACTAGTCCAATGTACACGAGCAATTATAAAAATAGACAAAAGGAATTTTGTCAGAGTAGGTAGTATCAGATTCTAAAAGCGTGATGAATGAATTACAAAATATAAAATATTAAATAGAGTTTGTCGGCTAAATGTTTACAATTTACCGTTGAAGTGTAGGAAGTAAAACTGACCTCACCGAGCTAGTAGTTTGTAATAATGCACATCTATGGTAAGCCCAAACTGTATACTCTATAACCATAATTACAACCATTAAACATGTACCAAAATAAATGGAATTAAAATTATTTTGTATATCTATATTGTGTATTTAATTTTTATCCGTGATTGTAGATTGCATTGATCATTTGTAAACAACATATTACATATCTTCTTTGTATCCATGATTATAGATCATATTTTAAGACCATTCAAGCTATTAATATGTTGTTTACTTTGACTTTAATTTTAAACCCAGCCTTGATAACATGTTTACAGTTTGGGGTAATTTTCCATTGATAGGATTGAGTATTGCGACATAAATCATGTAGAGAGGTATTGCGACATAGAATAAGCAGGAATGTATTGCGACACAGAGTCATAATAAAGTCAAGCAAATTTGTATCAGGAGTAAGAAGTGAAATTGTTTTTATTCCTATTCCTATCACTGTTCGTGTTTTATTTTCAGAGTGTAGAGGTATTTAATACTGTGTTTAGATTTAATTTGAGAGGAATCGTTTATTTAAATTATACATTGGAATTACAAAGTGCTCATATGACTGTATAAACAACACTCGTTTGGAATTATTGCGAATTCATTCTGGATTACGTCATTGTGATGCAACAATATTTTGGTCACTTCAGCACATTTAAGGCTATTAGTACATCATCACATTCAAGAGCTGGAATCCATTCGGAATACTCTATTCTTTTAGGCTCGTAACAGAACTTTTGAGATTATCTTGGACTTAATTGACGATACTGTAAGATCCTTTAAAATGTTCATTATATGACTTAGATAATTAAATTATTTGTTAAGTTTTAAAAACACTTGTTGGTTTCAATTATTTCTTTTACTTATTTTAAGACCATCCGATCGTAACAAATGTTCTTTAGACAATACCTAATATGTACAAAAGTTGGGGGGGGGGGGCGGTTGAGGGGGGGGGTTTGTTTGTTTGTTTGTTGGTTTGTTTTGTTTTGTTTTGTTTATTTAAGTAGCCGGGAAAACCAGTGAGGAAAACTTGGGGAAAATCTTTTTCTTTAAAAATCAAACCATTTGAAAAGTACGAAACTGTAGAGCGCAACCATTGTGCATAATTCAAAATATTCATACCTATCATGTATAGATTCTCGCTTAATTGCGTCACGTGTCACGTGACAAAATCCACGGACACTGAAGTGGAGTCAGATGACTAAAGAAACTGAAACTTTCTAACGACCGAATGAGCTAAATCCGCATCAAATTGGTTGCTGTATCTAATGGAACATTGCCACGAAATTCGAAGTGGACACGGGAGGTAGGGGGTATGCTATTCCTCTGTACATATCGTCGAAATGATCCTTCAGCCCATTGTAACTGCAGATCCGCGAGAAATACGTGTCGGTGTCAAATACGTACCCTAATCTATTGCGGACAAGTTTGTCTGCACCAGTTGCACGATTTAATGAATGTGCTAGATCAGTCCGTAGACCGTCTGTCAGTATCAGTATAGGTTTGGGAGTTGAGTTGTTTTATTTGTATATGTATGGTTTCTTTCCAGCTAATATTTTAAGCTGATTAAACTTTCTTTTGACAAGGTGTTTCAGGCCTTAGTTTATTAAAACGTTAAAACCATAAATTATTTACATTTTAAGGTACGTCCAATGTTTTAACAAATATACTACTTATGCGTTTTGTCATGAGAAAACATAATTTTTAACTTGTCAAGATAATACTGGTTAAAAGAAAGACAAATCTAGGAATCCGCAGAAAGTGCCAATCACTTTTTACTCCATTATGCGCCACTATAACCGTATATACTCGCTTGTAAGTTGAGTCAAATTGCAGACAACGAGATATTGATCTCCAGTAGCATACTGATCCTGCAAATCAGTGTCTATGTTGTTTGTTCAGTATATACTGTACTTTTACTTAGTCCAAATAACTATCTACGTCCTACTTTATTTCCTATAATACAAGCACAATTCCTTTCACTATAATGTTTCCGACTTTTCAGCAGAGTTTGCTTCAGTATGATTGGGACTTTGTTGTGGAAGCAGACTTAATTTCCGATGTAAATAGATAAAAAAACATTTTCATTATCAGCTATGTGTCATAAGGTACAATGCAATTCGTTCTTCAAATACTTCACCACATAGCTCTACATAATTGAAGCAAAAAACATTTGCACGAGGAATACCCATTATCCACGCATTCGGCCGCTTTTTGTGTTAGACCTGGTCGAAAAATATTATTCCCTAGAAATGATTGTACACTGTCTCCTTTACTGTTTCTACAGATTCTGCTTATTGAACTATTGAAAGTACAGATAAACACTTCGTGTCAAGATTTTCTTAGCAAACTAATAGCTACAAATAAAACCGTTTTCAATTCAGAGTTATGCATGGATACACGCACCTGACAGTTTTAATCTTTTTAACTGTGATATGTTTTCTTACTAGAACAGAGTTTGTTGTTGTTGTTGTTGTTGTTGTGGGGCTTAACGCCATTTTTCTGCACACGATAGGCTATACATGGCGGCCAGTATTAATGGTGGAGGAAGAAACCGGGAAATCCGCGGAAAGAACCACCGACCCACGAGAAGCTACTGGCAAGCTTTCTCACATATCCACATTCGCCGAAACAGAGTTTGTCATCTCTGATCTAGAGTAAACATATCGGACACAAATGATACCGAGTTTCGATTCTGCAGTTCGTCCAAAATAATTGATTTTATATACACATATTAACCTTTAAGACGTAGAACCTGATTCTGTTATGTTAGGGTGTATGTTGTCTGTGGTTGGATCGGACTTGCACACCATCTTTTCTTGTAAGAATCATCAACTCTAGCCGAATATACCATAACATAAATCTCATGTGATACTGGAAGATTTATGGTAAAACAAGGTTATATTTCATTTCTATGGACATTAATGTAAATATTGTGCGTAAAATTTACTGCTGTGACACTTGAAATATAGCAGTACGATTTATTATTAAGGATGCAATGTAAATATTGTACCAAAGTATTTGTCACTTATTTACTTGTATCTTTTCTAAAGTTTGTTGTTTATTTGTTCTGTTTGTTTGATTGTTTGTTTGTTTCGGGGGGTGAGGGTGTTGTTCCATTATGATTTTTATCGAAGTATTTGTCACTTATTTGCTTATGTTTATTTTTTTATTTTCTTTCTTTGCGTTCGAAGGTTTGCGTTCCATTATGACATGAAGTCTTTACAATAAGAAAACGTTTGGACGCACAATGTATGTTTCGTATTTAACAGTGGTCTTCACGTTCTTAATTGGTTTATATAATTGTTCCACTTTCCACGTGTGATTGCAAGACAAATTCCATTTAATACGGGACTTTCTTGATTATGTTGAATTCAGCTAAAAGAGATGATCAGAAATCTCTCTAATCTGTTATTTTCATTGCTTAATACTCTGTGAGCGTATGTTTACTTTCTGACTGATCCACTTCTCTTTCTATATCAAGTTTACAAGCGATGTCCAAAACAATCGTGTGTGTCGGTAATCCATTACTATTATGGAATCTGTTGAATTTGGTATGCTAATTGGTTATTTGCTACCAACGTAGTACAGATTAAATTCGACCAAGGAATCAACGATCACGTCATAACGTTTGCGGCCTTTAATCCATATTTCTATCCTGACCGAGAGGAGTGTTGGATGGGTGGGAGCTTCATTCCATAAGGAGATAAAGAAAGAAGAAAAAAGAGAGAAAGAAAGAAATAAAATCTAGGAATGGGACATGATTTTCTATGATCAATAAATATACTATTGTTCTTAAGTTTTTGCTGATTTTCTATGATCAATAAATATACTATTGTTCTTAAGTCTTTGCATCTTCAAGATATCGATACTACTCATGGAGTCGTTGACACTGTGGACGTTAATAGAAATATTGATACGCAACTCATGGAGTCTTTAATACGTTTTCAAACAGATTTGCTTGCTTGAATGCAATCGAAGCTGCTGTTACTGAATAATGAGAATTATAAACATCTATAACATTTTCAGGTTCGTAATTTTTTAATAGCCTCTCGTCGCATTAGTTTAGTTTAATGACCACGTGATTGGACATTCAGACTCAAATTCCCAACGATTTCATCTGTTTTGTGATGGCGTAAGGAAAATGTATGCGATTCCAGTGTTGATGTTTGTGCGAGTTCTGTTACGAGGGCTGCGAGAATATGTGAAATTATATGAAAGACTTTTCATGTTCTTATTGAAACATCGGTCTCTTTTTTCTCATAAAATAAGTCTACACATGTCGACTGGTTACCTGGTACGAAAATTCCCTTACTGAATGACCAAGAAAATACACAAAGTTTCCTGTCAAGAGCTTAGTTGTTTACTATTATTTACATATTGTGTGCCTGAACAAGACATACCGTTGTGCTTTTTAAACGGAACATTGGGATAGATCGTTAAAATAGAATGTGTGGAACAATAACAATGCAAATACTAGAGCTGGGTACCACGGTCACTTTTGTGTAGTGGTATACCGCGGTATTTCTGAACATACCGAGGTAATTACTACGGTATACCGCGTTATTTCTGAACATACCACGATACGTGCCACAGTACACCGCAATTATATTAGGGACCAAAAATGCAATGTCTGTGGCAGGGGTCTGACCTGTGTTTTTAACATTTCCATCTGTAAATAGCCGAACAAATATCTTGCTCCGATCTATATCAAAATAACTCAAAATTAGATCTATTATATTAAAAAAAAAAAAAATTATCTTCAGATATAAGAAATACAATATCTTTACTGAAAAGAAAATCGAAGCTTCTCTACCCACTCACCCCCGAAAAGTTAACTGGTTAGTACCTTACAGTAGATGAATATGCTATATTAATGGTAATTGATGTATATGCAATATTAATGGTAACTGATGTATATGTTGTAATCTAAAACAGTAACTAAAGCGGGATGATGGAGCTTATATTATATTTGGTACACTATAAAAGTCTCCGTGCTGACATTAGAGAGTTGCTAGTTGAATAGGAAGTGTTGACACTGAAACCAACAATTCACTAGCTATTATATATATATATATATATATATATATATATATATATATATATATATATATATATATATATATGTATATATATATATAGTTTGAGATGGATGCCAAAAGCCGGGGAATATGTTTCTGAACAAACGAGAAAATGTTTAGTAGACTTGATAAATTACGGAAAGTTCAAGGAGAAAGAAACTGTTCTGATAAAAGACTTAGAATGATTCTCAACCATACAAAGGAATTCATATACTTAACACATTAATATCAACCATACAAAGGAATTCATATACTTAACACATTAATATCAACCATACAAAGGAATTCATATACTTAACACATTAATATCAACCATACAAAGGAATTCATATACTAAACACATTAATATCAACCATACAAAGGAATTCATATACTTAACACATTAATATCAACCACACAAAGGAATTCATATACTTAACACATTAATATTTCCTTTCTAAATTCGAAATGTTTCCAAAAGTTTAATTTCCCCCGAATATCTGTCATAACATTCAATTTGGCCACCAAGATGGCATATGGGACACGTATCAAGCATATGATTCAAGGATCTTAAATATTATTATATTTGTAATACTCAAAATTAATTTCTGACAAATACAACTGTTTTGCAGATAATAAATAATAATGTTTGAATTTATTTTTAATAAATAATAATGTTTTCAATTATTTTTTCATGAAAAAAATAAAACATGCTGTTAATATTGATAAATTCGTAACATGATTACTCAGGAATTTCTGTAGATTCCATACTGACGGAAACTTCCGGTACAGGGAAAATGTACCGTGGTACGTATCACAAGAAAAAAAAAAAATACCACGGTCGACTGGTAATATCGTAAACCTGTAGCAAACACGTCTTTGAATAAATCGTTTGTAAGAAAAACAGACAAATTATACCGAACTAATTATTTTTTAATTTGATATTGCATAGATTCTATTGAGGTCTTTGTTAAAACAATGCCATCTTGTCCCCAAGTTTTCGGAAGAAACGTTGTGGCTATGTAATGTCTTTATAGGTATATGTTTGTGCCAGTTTTTCCATGTTTTAACCGAGAAATGTCATTTTCTGCCTGCTGGATGTTACTGTGGAGGTGATGCGTTAGAGATTTATGCTTAAAGAATAACAATTGGGGTGGGGGACTCTGTAAACAAGACCTCTTACAGCACACTTTGTGAAAAGATTTATATATGGGCTGTATTTTAAGATGAAATAATTATAATCAACGTCAGCAATTTAGCACAGGTAAAAAATTTAATTCAATTTATAAATTGTATTGAAAGCAACATACAACACTTCCAAATATTTTATAGTGGGTTTCATTTATTTTGACAACTGAATTTGTCTGGAACTTGTCATTTCGGCTGCAGTGAAAGGTAATTCATGCGCCATGAGTATCACTTACGTTTTATACTGATCACAATCTCCCTGCCTTCAGATTCTTTCAGTGGGCGGTTTTCAAATGAATTTCGTTCAGCTGCACAATATTTTAAGTAAACTATTCCTAGGATTATCCACATGTACATACTTTAATATTGCTTACGTGAATAATTCTTGTTAATATTTGAATCATTGTTTTAGTATTTTGGGGTATTTCCTATTCAGAATACATTTAGTTTACCCGGTACGTGTCTCTGTTTGAAACACCTTTTATTCCTTATATTTCGTTCAGTAACCTCAACGTGGATGTTCCATGATGTTCCACAAAATAATCTTGAGACGTGGATATGTCAAGTATTAGACATTGTTATCGTATATATTATCTAATTATAATTATTTGTGATACTTTGTGTCTTCCGATTTATCATAGAACCCAATATTTTGCTTGAATGGGTCTATCATAGTCTATGCAAGGCTTGCACCGACTTAAATCACAATGTTTTATCCATTGCAAATAGTTTCAATTCGCTGAGTTTCAAGAGCATAATTCCGGCAGGAAAAAGATCTGATGCTTTCATTGAGTTGCAGTGACATTAATTTTCAGAAGCAAACCTTGTTTAATTTTCTCAGACATTTATTCATTTCTTTGGAAAGAGGGTAACATCACGATCAATTTTCTCGGAAATCTATGAAATAAACGAAATTAGTGATAAGAGTGTACAGCCCTTATCACTCAAACTTGTGAAACACAAATAACATGCCATGGCTGCCATATACATTTTATGTAATCGCAATCATAGTTAATGAAATCTGCCTTAAGGTTTTTCACTTGATGATTATATTTTAATCAGGAAGGTTTTTAAGTGCACGTGACTGCAATTAGATGTCATGCGGACAACCAATCATATATTTTTTTTTAATATTTCTAAACTGAGCTATTATTCTTGTTATATAATTGCAAACAATTTCAAGTACCACCAAGTGTTTGAATATTTTGTACATTATTGGTAGCATCATGTTGAAATTCATATTCGGTATAAATGTTATACACAATAAGAATTACTTTTATCCTGTTTTATAGGAAGAAAACGTTTTATTTTTTCAGACACTTATTCATTTATCTCTGGAAGTTGGAACACATTTCTGATCCGTTTTTTTGGTAATGTGTCTGTCTGATACATGGGTTTGTTAGACGGAAGAGATCGTTCAGCATGTATAACTTTAATGACATTTGATTCTTTATTGTCAGACTGAGATCAATAGTATGGTATAAAAATGTAAAAAATTATTTAACAAATGCTAGCTCATTTTAGCGATACACACAAATAATATTATCCGAGAAAACATTTTAAGATATGTATGCTGAAGGGCAGCTTACCTTTCGTGGAATTGCAAGGTTGGACTCGGGTAAAGTATTCTTATAAAACAGGTAGGAAACCGAATATTAAAATAATATTTGTCAAAAAACATTTAAACCACGCCATTCACATGGATGTATGATGAGAACAATCATCCGTTTATTACGCAAGCTTCATTTAAAATAGTCAGAGCTACATCATAATACTCATGCTCTCTTTGTCTTCTCTGTCTGAGTGCTTTATAAAGAGCCGATATTATAATTCGTCAGCTTCCTTCAGTCTCCAAAGACCATGCATTTTCCGATCTGAGGAAGCCAGTCAATTGACGACCATAGTTTGTTGTGGCCGAAGCGATCCACTCAGGGGGTGAAAATCTCTGTTCCATCCGACGCACTTGAAGGTGGTCATTTGGGTTACCACACATCTGATGTATATTGTCCTCTCAGCGTGCTTTTCTCTTCTCTGCTAATTGCGACTGTTTTAATTAGTATCTCTAAAATCTTTGGTTGAGCTCATGCCTCCAGAGACCGCGGTCCTTGGCATACGTTTCCCTGCTGTCCACATCGATGCCCATTGCCGTGGTGTCTCTCATGGTCATATATGTGAAGGACTTTAGGTACTAATTCAACTCCCATTGTAAACCTATGCAAATATAAAGATATTAAAAATTCAATAATATTAAATTTCTAAATACTCATGGTTAAGCCTATATTTATCGGTGTAAATATATCCTTGACCCGTGGCATTTTCTTTTTTGATCTACATGTCTTTGAAACACGTGTTTTCAATTCCGAACCAGACTTTCGGTGCTAATTTCAGTAATGAGTTTTCCAGACTCAAGTCTGTAAACGACTGAAATTCCATCAATAAAACGTTGTCTTTGTTTAGTTACAACTAGGATACACTCTCTAAAATTCTTTTCACTTAAATTTTGCTTTTCATTATCAACCAATTCTGCCAGCCAAGTCCATATATACTTTTTTATGTGCACCCATTTCTCCGGTGGCCTAGTGGTTAGAGCGTCCGCCTCGGATGCGGGAGGTCGTGGGTTCGATCCCCGGCCGAGTCATACCAAAGACTTACAAAAATGGTACTAACAGCTGCCTCACTTGGCGCTCAGCATTAAGAGGTTAGTGTTAGGACTGGTCGGCCTGGTGTCAGGATAATGTGACTGGCTGGGACATCATGCTACATGTCTGCAGCATGATGCCCCAGTGCTAGACATCACTATAAACTGCCACACTGCAGACGTCGTAGCGATATGACTGAAACATTGTTAAAGCTACGTTAAAATAATCCAAATCTTCACATCACCCATTTCTAGACTGGTTCACATTCTTCCGTATCATTAGTACCCTGAGTCGTGAAGCGCAAGCATCGGCGACTGGTGGACAAAGGACAATCTGCTGAAGAATATGACCGTTGGTATGCTCCCGTCATCATTCGGTGTACATATCCAAGCAATCGCAATAAACACTGTCTGAGCGGAGTGACCATGCTGAAAACGTGTGCAAGCTACATCACTTCCTCTGTGTTTGGAGATGTTAATAATGTGTGTGGGGGGTGGGGTGGGGGTGGCAGCACAAGTGAAAAATGCTTACTAATTTTTGGGGTGTGCGAGTATAGTGGTAACGACTCTGCCGTGCAGGCCTGTACCATAGGGGAGGAAACGAGTTCGTCTGCTTGCTTTAAATAGAATTTACCCATGTGGACTGCCATATTGCTTACGGACAAACAACAAAACTGAAATGTATAACAGTCTGATACCGAATGTTTTTACATTATGTTAGGCTGTCTGTGCTTCAGATATATTTGGCATTCTGCAGAAGGGATAAGGTGTCTCAGATATAACCGTTACTGATAAATCGAAACGGAATTTTGTTTTTATTAGTATTATTGGTTGGATTTTCATCTGCGAGCTTTCACTAGGTTTTCTGTTCCATATCAATAAACTCGGGAGAATCAATACATAGGTACGAAATACTATATCTTCAACTTGTATTCAAGACTGTAAATTTCAAATAGCATACTGTAGAACTCATTGGTAGAAGTTTGGTATTATAATTTCAAAGTAAATTCAATTAAATACTTACCCTTGTCTAAATACAAACGACATAACAATCCACCTATCATGGTCACAATGAAATCGAGCTATGTAATTGCTGTTTTCATCCTAGAGCCAGCAAAATATTGATATTGTAATAGTATTTTTGCTTGGCAACTCTAAAAGTATCACACAGTTCACGCAAAATACACGTGTCTTTACCTTTTCGTTCAAATGAATACATGAACACTATGTTAATAATGCCCACTGGTATTTGGCAAAGTGAAATGCTCTTGATCTTGTCAGAGGAGGAATTAGAAACAGTACAAAAAAGTCTTGAATTTCTTGCATTCAATCCAGAAAGATAAAGTGAAAATTATGCAGACTTTCTAATTTCGTTCCTCAGATTGATTTGCACGCGTGTTTACTTGTTGAATGATCCCGCTGTATCTCCTTATACATCAAGTGACTGAACAATGTCAAACTCTTCTTTCGTGCCAGATATTCCCTACTCGAAGAAGACCTCATTGAATCTGGAATGCTAATTGGGTACCCCACGAAACCATGCTAAATATGACTCAGAAATCAGCAATCTAACCTGGAATCTGCTACAAAGTTAACCCAGACCAAAATTCGTATTGATAAGCGGGCTGATTAATTAAACGCCTGCATTCTCGTGAAAAACAGAAGAAATTAAATAAAACAAAATAGAACCATAGCAAGAAATAAATAATGCATGTATCAGTCGTTATTTGGATCAGACTTGAAATATTTTAACATGATTGCAGTTGATGCAGTCTCATGAAAGAATACATCAGCAACTTGTATTGGAAACAATCTGTTGTTGTATGATCACGATATTGAGTTCAGCAATTATTCTGTTGTTGTACGATCACAATATTGAGTTCATTTCACTCTTGTTACCGTGAGACTCTTACATTATGTGAGACAGAAAAGGATCGCTAATTGAAATTATATTTAAAATCAGGTTTTTGTTCGGGGAAACCTCCACTTTTACATTTCCATGTCTGCAAATATCTTATCTTCTTTGCTTTTTATTAACATTGAAAAGTCATAACTGTTGGAGATGTACTCAACTGTATTACAAAGTGATAGATCGTATTTTAATTGTATTCAAGTGTATTACAAAAGTGATAGCTTTTATTTTAAGCTTATTCATGTGTATTACAAAGTGATAGATCTTATTGATGTATATTACAAGGTGGATAGCTCTTATTCATGTGTATTACAAAGTGAATGATCTTATTGATGTGTATTACTTGATGGAATTATGCGTATTACAAAGTGATGGAATTATGTGTATTACAAAGTGAATGATCTTATTCTGATCTTATATCACAATTGAAGTAGCGTCAATACATTTCGACCTTCAGTCTGTGAATTGTATGTAAAGGTCAGGTCTCCTTTTTGGCAGCTGAAGAACCTACGGACGACTATAAAGGATACATAGTTATAATAAGTTTAATAATAATAATAATAATAATAATAATAATAATAATAATAATAATAATAATAATCGAGACAAATCCCAAAATTTGGAAGAAAATATCGAAAATTTGAGAAAAACTCCAATTTTCCACTATTTGTATTACAGCAGCCATACTAATAATACTCGAAATTTCCAGCTTGTTTTAGAGGAAATTTCCCTTTTTCTCTTGAAATTTCTTTTTTCTCGATACTTCCAGAATTTCCTCAAAATTTCAAGACTTTTGTTATTTTTTTCTGTTGTATTTATAGTCGAAGTTCAAATTTTAAATTTTGTTTGAATTTCCATACTTTTCCCCAAATTGTTATGGTTTTCTCGAAATATTTTTGTATATTATTCTTTCAGTGCTCTTAATGTTTCCATACAAAAGTATAAATAAAATATAATCCAGGTTCTGGGAAATAAGTACACTTTATTACATCCATATAGGCCAGCAAATGACGATTTTCAAAATACTAAACAATCCCCGATTATAAATGAACAAAAGCTGGCACATACAAAAGTTTAATGAAGCCAAGGTACTAAATGTTAGATGAATCCCATTAGCATTTTAAAGCTCACAATCGCAGACGAAAGTTATGAGAAAGAAAGGTAGAGCACACCGAAACATCTAACGTTGGGCATATTTCAGACATAGTATGTGAAGTATGTACAAAACAAACCAAACAAAACATTTGCAGACAAGTTAGTTAAAGAGTCATGGTATTTGAAATAAAATATAAATAAAATACTATTTATACGATTTTTGTCAAAGTTTCCGGTATATGAGTTGTCTAAGCAGTATTTATCACATATCCAAGTATTCAGGAAACGCCAACACTTGTAGTTACGCCAATACTTGTAGTTACGTCAATACTTGTAGTTACTCCAATACTTGTAGTTACGCCAATACTTGTAGTTACTCCAATACTTGTAGTTACGCCAATACTTGAAGTTACTCCAATACTTGTAGTTAAGCCAATACTTGTAGTTACTCCAATGCTTGTAGTTACGCCAATACTTGTAGTTACTCCACTACTTGTAGTTACGCCAATACTTGTAATTACTCCAACACTTTCACCTCTGTCTGCGTGGGTTCGAGTCTCGGGTTCGGCCAATGTGATTATGTGAGAAAACTTGCCGGTAGCTTCTCGTGGGTCGGTGGTTCTTTCCGGGTTCTCCCGGGTTCTTCCTCCACCATTAATACTGGCCGCCATGTATAGCCTATCCTGTGCTGAAAAATGGCGTTAAATCCTATGACAACAACCACAACAACTCCAATACTTGTTGTTACGTATAGGCCCGTTCAAAAGTAACAAAAGAAAAGAGTCAAACTACAAGCTTTGTAAGTTTTAACAAAAATAATTTATTTTCCTAGAAAACACGGTGAAAAGGTGAAAATAGAAAATAGGACTTACAGTTTGTGAAGACAATCCAAACATTTATCCTAGTACTGTAAAAATACAAGTTATATCACTAAGTAATTTTAACTGAATCCAGGTTCGAATCTTGATGACGTTCCAAGATGGAGGATGATGACGTCAGGTGAAGTCTTTATACGAATGTCAAGAGTTCCACGTTGAACCACAACTTGTAATGTTTCAATTTAGAAAAAATTTCCATCGAATGTCTTTGTCACTTGTATAGTTCTCCAGGGAATAAATTATTGTATTCTAAAAAAATAGATGAACTTCTGAACAAGCTGTCATCTATGATAAAACATCTCGAGCTCCAAAGATATAATAATACAACTCTTTACGGCACCTAATAGAAATATATCCTTCTTCTTGAAGATATATTGTACGACTGAATATTTCACGGGGATCTGAGTATTTTTAAACAGAACTATGACGTCATTTCAGGCGCGCACGATGAAATTCGTGGCTATTTCGCAATAAACAATGCAATTTCACGTGGGCCAGAAAATGACCTTGGCAATAACCAATCGTTTTCGCGTTGTGTTTACTTAAATCGACAAACCATGGAATGCAAAAATCGTGTTTATGCGAGTCATACTACGTTTTATATAAACATAATATCTCTTTCAAAAATATCAGATCCCGTGGAAATGATCATTACAATAAAATGTAATGATACAAAAATAAAATAAAAAAGAAATTAAAATTAACACACAAGTAATTAAATTACATATTCGTAACACTTTCCCCCATAAAGAAAAAAAGAAAGATTTATATAATAAAGCTTTCGTTTTTTTACGATATGTAACCTATACATGAGGTAAACAAAATTACATAAGAAGAACTCTTATGAATTATACAAAGTGTATATGAAAATCATATTCCTATTCACAGGAAAGTGCATCTGCAATCAAATTGTCTTTTCCTTTGATGTGCCTGATGTTGAGATTGTATTCTTGCAAAACAAACTCCACCTTAATAATCTTTGATTTTTATTTTTCACCTTGTCGATGAAAGTAAGGGGGTTGTGATCACTATACACAACAACCGGAGAAGGAGCTGAACTAATGTAAACTTCAAAATGCTGTAATGCCAATATTAAAGCCAAACATTCCTTCTCGATTGTTGAGTAATTTCTTTGATGCTTATTTAATTTCTTAGAGAAATAGCACACTGGGTGATCAACACCATTTCTATCTTCTTGAATCAATACTGCTCCAACCCCAACATCACTTGCATCCACAGATAATTTGACAGATTGATGGAAATTTGGAGCTGTGAGAACCGGTGCTCTCTTGAGTACGGTTTTTAACCTATCAAAAGCTTCCTGACATTTTTCAGTCCAAAGAAACTTGTTTTTCTTACTTAACAAGTTTGTCAGAGGTTCAGCAATATTAGAAAAATTGCAACAAAACTTTCGATAGTACCCAGCCATACCCAAAAATCGCATCAGTTGCTTTTTGTTGACAGGCACAGGAAAATCAGAAATAGCTTTGACCTTAGCATCGATAGGTTTAACTTGACCATGTCCCACAATATGTCCTAGAAAATTTACACAAGCACGGCAAAACTCACTTTTAGATAAATTGATTGTCAAATTTGCATCCGTGAGTCTTTCCAAAAAATTTCCGAATCGTGGCTAGATGTTCTTTCCAGGTGTCGTTGTAGATGATGACATCATCGATGTAAGCATCACAATTTTCTAGGCCAGAGGTAATCATATTCATCATGCGTTGAAAAGCACTTGGGGAACCCTTCATCCCGAACGGCATTACTTTATATTGATAGAGTCCATCTGGAGTCACAAATGCCGAAATTTCTTTCGCCCTTCCCGTAAGTGGAATTTGCCAAAATCCTTTCAGAAGTCAAATTTGCTGACATACTTGGCATTTCCAATTTTATCAATATAATCATCGATTCTTGGTAATGGAAATGAATCTGTTTTTGTCACACTGTTCACCTTCCTATAATCAGTGCACATGCGGAAAGTTTTATCCGGTTTCGGAACAAGTATGCATGGTGAACTCTAATCACTTTTACTAGGCTCTATGAAATCGTTCTCCAGCAAATACTGAATTTCCTTTTTCAAGTATTCCTATTTGAGAGGGTTCATCCTGTATGGATGTTGTTTCACAGGTTTTGAATCTACAATTTCAACGTTATGAAATATTTTGTTAGTCCTCGTAGGAACATCTGGAAACAAGTGCTCATAATAATAACTGTTTAAGTTCATTCCTTTCTTCTTGTTGTAAATGTAAAAGTTTCTGGTCCAGATCTTTCATAATTTTTGAATTCCGAAGATTTGTTGTTCCAAGATCAACAGTGTCCGATTGAATTTCTTCACTTAAATTCTCAGTTGGTGGGACAGGTACAACTAAATTAATTGCATAATTTACTTGGCTATCTCTTTCAATATACTGGTACTCCATTAATTTATTTAGACTAGAGTACTAATATTATAATTTAACTCATTCATTTTCTTCTTTACTCTGTAAGGGTCATAAAATCTAATTTGAAGAAAATTTTGAAGAATGAGCAAGAGAGAATGTACTCTATTATAAAACTCAAAAATTCTCTCAAGTAAAGTTTTATGAAACCATTGTTTCACTTTTGACTTGAATTGCTGAGTGCCAAATTCAAGCATAATAAGCTGGAAAATTCCAGACATGAAATTTAACCTTTGACCTGATTGGACAGATTTGGGAAGGCCAAACTGAGTAAACTTTATCAAAGCTTTTACTATAGTATTCCTCAAAGGAATTGCCTCTGGGAATTTTGTTGACGCACACATAATGGTCAACAAATATTGGTTGCCTCGCTTGGTCTTAGGTAAGGGACCAAAACAATCTACCATAATTCTGCTAAATGGTTCGTCAAATGCAGGAATAGGTTGCAGAGGAGCCTTAGGTATCTTCTGATTGGGTTTTCCTACCATTTGACAAGTATGACAAGATCTACAAAATTTACAAACATCACTTTTGATTTTTGGCCAATAAAAGTGAGTCGGGATCTTGTGATAAGTTTTATTTATCCCTAAATGACCAGCCAGAGGAGTTTCATGGGCCAAACTAAGTATTTCCTGTCTGTAAGATTTTGGAACTACAGTCTGGTAGTTCATTGACCATTCTTCATTAGCAGGTACCTCGGGAGGTCTCCATTTTCTCATAAGAATTCCATTTTTAATGAAATAACAGACACGTACTTCAGTAGCTTCAGTTTCACTAATGGCCCTCTGAAACAAACAGGAGATCTCAGGATCTTTTTCCTGTTTGACGGCAAGTGATTGTCGTTTATCATCCTGATTAGATAAAAGATAATGTGTATTTAAAAGAGGATCAATGTGATCAATACCTTTTGATTGATCCAAATTAGAAGTGAAAGTGACGTCATCAAAAGCCTGACCAATACATGTGTCAGCTAAAAGAATATTTTCCTGTTCAAAATCATTCTCAAGAGCTTTCTTTGAGATAGTTCTTGTAACTGCACAAGCTGGGTATAAATCAGGGTATTCTTTTTCAATAAGATCAACTTTCTGATCCAAACAAGGCTTGTCAGTTACAAGTGGATTAACCACAACCTTGTCTCCAGCTAGGTCGTTGCCTAGCATCAAATGAATGCCCTCAACGGGTAAATTAGACATTATACTGACTGTCACAGGTCCTGAAACTAAGTCTAATGACAAATTTACAGAAGGGAGAGGAACATTAACATAGCCGCACTCTACTCCCTGAATGAGAACACTCTCATCAGAACAAAACTTCTCAGAAAAAGGCAAAATACCTGACAATAAAAGACTCTGAGAAGCTCCTGTATCCCTTAAACTTTTAATAGGGATAGGATTGGCCAAATCACCCAAGAGTGATATAGAACCTTTCGACATGAATGGTTCATAATTCTCCATAATAAAATCAGACTTGGGTTTATTAGACCCAACAAATGTATTGCTTTCAATACATGACCGTGACCTTGACCGCTTAGAAATAAGAGCATTTGGGATAGGTCTATCTTGATTCTGATGCCTATATTTCAGTTTGAAGCAATCAGAAATGACGTGTCCTTTTTTCTTGCAATAGGTACACGTAGGAATAGACAAGGATTTTGAATCGAGTTTATCAGAAGCTTGATTTTTAGAAGTTGTGCCAGATTGAGTTTTAGGAGGAGTCGTATTAGGCTGAAAATACCTTTCTATCAGTAGACTGCTGAGTGAATGATTTGCCTACAACAGGAGCTTTATGAGTTAAGGAGTACTTATCAGCAGCAAGAGCTGCATTTTCCAAGGTTTCAATGTCATGCTCTTCAAGATGATTCTTAATTTCATTAATGACACAGTTCTTAAACTCTTCAAGTAATACAAGTTGTTTCATTTTTTCATAATCATGTTCAACTTTCTCGACTGAGCACCATAGCTCCAATAACTGTTCTTTTTCTCTTGCAAATTCAACATAAGTTTGTCCATGTTTTTTTTTTATAGTTTCTGGAATTTTTGCCGATAAGCCTCAGGGACTAACGCATAACCCCTTAAGATGCACTCCTGAAGCAAATTATAGTCGGAACTCTGTTGTACTGACAGGGATGCATAGATATTTCGGGCTTTCCCAAAAAGTACACTTTGCAATAATTGAGTCCAATGCTCCCTTGGCCATTTCAAATTTTCAGCAACTTTTTCAAAATAAATAAAATATTTGTCTTCTTCCTTTTCACTAAAAGAGACAACTAACCTAATATTTTTTGTAATGTCAAAACTTGAATTTGTATGTGAAGTGGAATCGTGCCTTTCACTTGCCTTCTCAATTTCTTTCATTCTAATTTGAAATTCCTTTTCCTCCTTCTCCTTTTGCATCTGTACGTGCATTTGTTCTTTTTGAAACTCCATTTGCATTTGTTTATCTATCTCCCTCTCCTGTCTTTCTCTCTCCTCTTTTTCAAATTGTTTTTGTTTATCTTTCTCTCTTTCCTGTCTCTCTTTCTCCTTCTCTTCAAATTGTAATTGTTTATCTTTCTCCCTCTCCTGTCTCTCTCTCTTCTTCTCTTCAAATTGCAATTGTTTTTCTTCAAATTGCAACCGCAATTGTTTCTCTCTCTCTCTCTCTCTCTCTCTCTCTCTCTCTCTCTCTCTCTCTCTCTCTCTCTCTCTCTCCTCTAATTGCATTTGTTTTTCTTTCTCCTCTTTTTGATAAAGCATTTGTTTATCTTTCTCTCTTTCCTGTTTCTGAAGCTCGAGCTTCCTTAGCTCCAATTCCATTTTGTATTTCATTTTTAATTCTATTACTTTTATGTCAGAGTCTGATACCGACTTACTGACCGAAGCCAAAACACTTTTATCAACAACATTCTTCTCTACCAAATATTGAATCAATATTCTTTTAATTTTTTGTTTCGTTAAGGACGATTTTGCTTCAGAAAGATCGTACTTTCTGGCAAGTTCAAGCAACTCATCTTTTTTCAGACTATCCAACTGCTCCTGAGTTGGACTAGAAAGAAAACTTTCCACTTTTGATGACATTGTGAATGAAAGCCTGTTTTCACTAAAGATTTCAAACAAAATATAAAATAGTACTTGTGATTTAAAACTAGGGGAATTTAAATTTCAAGAAACAATTTTCTGAAATATTTTAGCCAAATTCAGATATCCCGGACGAGTCCATAATTTTCTCTATGTTACGTATAGGCTCGTTCAAAAGTAACAAAAGAAAAGAATCAAACCAACAAGCTTTGTAAGTTTTAACAAATATAATTTATTTCCCTAGAAAACACGGTGAAAAGGTGAAAATAGAAAATAGGACTTACAGTTTGTGAAGACAATCCAAACATTTATCCTAGTACTGAAAAAAAATATAAGTCCTATCACTAAATAATTTTAACTGAATCCAGGTTCGAATCTTGATGACGTTCCAAGATGGAGGATGATGACGTCAGGTGAAGTCTTTATACGAATGTCAAGAGTTCCACGTTGAACCACAACTTGTAACGTTTCAATTTATAATAAATTTCCATCGAATGTCTTTGTCACTTGTATAGTTCTCCAAGGAATAAATTATTATATTCTAAAAAAATAGATGAACTTCTGAACAAGCTGTCATCTATGATAAAACATCTCGAGCTCCAAAGATGTAAAAATACGACTCTTTACGGCACCTAATAGAAATATATCCTTCTTCTTGAAGATATATTGTACGACTGAATATTTCACGGGGATCTGAGTATTTTTAAACAGAACTATGACGTCATTTCAGGCGCGCACGATGAAATTCGTGGCTATTTCGCAATAAACAATGCAATTTCACGTGGGCCAGAAAATGACCTTGGCAATAACCAATCGTTTTCGCGTTGTGTTTACCTAAATCAACAAACCATGGCATGCAAAAATCGTATTTATGCGAGTCATACTACGTTTTATATAAACATAATATCTCTTTCAAAAATATCAGATCCCGTGAAAATAATCATTACAATAAAATGTAATGATACAAAAATAAAATAAAAAAGAATTTAAAATTAACACACAAGTAATTAAATTACATATTCGTAACATTGTAGTTACTCCAGTACTTGTAGTTACGCCAATAGTTGTAGTTACGCCAATACTATTAACGCATTGTCTTCTTCAACCCATAATGCATATTGAAAAGTTAAGAACATATGAATACATACTGGATATGTTTTAATAAAGTAGTAAGTAAAAGTTAAACTAGTCCGAAATTTTTTATTTTTCAAAATATTTAAGAAACCTAATAAGAATTTTGAGTGTTATTAAGCCAAGTCCTATCTTATAACAAATGTCAGATGACCTCTATAATTTTTGGGAACGAGAACTAGAATATCTTCTTCCACATTAAGTTCGTAGAAAGACTTGTTAATTATCCAGTATTGGTTGACATTGGTTACCGGAAAAAGAATTTTATTTGCGTTAAAAGGATATTAATTCCAGAGTTACCTATTACGTCTTGTAATTAGGTTCTTCATATGCAGGTTGACATTTTCAGTTGACGTAGGCTGTACTGTAAAAGAAAACCAAACGAGAATGATTATTGAAACTTTCTAACTTGTGCCAAATGGTTGTGCTGGAACACATGAGAAGTGGTAACAAAGCAACTGAGAAAGTGTTTCGTGAATGGCATGTTCTTTCACTTCAAACGTCTTTCAGATTCAGTATCTCAGTACCTGACCAATTTATACAAAAACACTTTGGGAGTAAATCTTGCGAACAGCCACCAACACCAACTGTTGCATTGTATAGTATCTTTTAACTATTACAACTGAATAATGTTCGATACGTAACTAATACATTGCATGGTAACCACTGATACATATATATTACATCGTATTGTAGCCTTTGATACTTATATATTACATCGCATAGTAAGTTCTGATACTTTAATATTACATTGCAATGTAATTTTTGATACTTAAATATTACATTCTATAGTAACTGTTGATACATGACCATTATATTTTAATGCAGCCTTTGATGATACGTTATTATCACCTTGTACATTATGCTTTTTCAAACCGTCCGATAATTTTCTGAATGTACTCGAATGTTTCCACCTTCTGCAAAGAAAATATAATATACCGCATATGAATTTATTTTAATTTGTTTCCTTCTCTTATCCACCTTCGCTAGCCAAGGTTTTGATATGATAACCCTATCTACACCTTGGCGGATCGAGCTGATATTTTAGTGTTTCATTCTAGCGACATCTATTGCATTTCATGAGTTGCCTCCCTTTGTATGTAATGTCAACTAACCAATAGCGTGTAACAGCGGTGCATTGTACATCTGCCGGAAAGAGCGGAGGCAGTTTCCTTCAAAAGGATACTTTTTAAGTTTTGCATCGAAAGTGTGTCTACGTACCAGACGGAAGTGTATTTGAGTGAAAGTTATTTGTACAAACACGGACCGGCAGTGGAAAATTTCTTATTTATCAGTCCATTCAGGTTGTGTGCTCCCCTTGTCTCGATCATGTAGGAACAGTGTTCAAATTTGAACAACTTAATTTTGATTGGATGCGGTGGCTTGCCGCCGCATCCAATGAAATTCACAGACCCGGAGCACTGGAATATCTGCTTGATACGTCAGGGTGTAGATAGAGTTATCATATCGAAGTCTTGGCTAACCATAATGTCTCTTATCAAGGAAATAAAATATATCATTTTGGCTCTTGTCTCTGAGCAGTCCCAATTTCAGATAAATCAAGAAATAAGTAAATAAATATGACAGTTTATTATTTTTTTTCTGTCTTAAGTAATAAAGAAATTCATTTCCTTCAATTATTGACCTTTTGGCTGAACACAAATCCACCAATGAGAAATTCGCACGTAAGACTTCTTTCGTCGAAGATTTTTTTTGTGTGTGTTTGATGTCTTACAATCAAAAAAAAATTTATTTCCTGATAAATTTGTGCACATATATTTACTTTTACTGTTTACCAAGAGTATGCTTTCGGAGCCTTTGAGAGATTAGATAAACAAGTCATGTAAAGTTTTCGTAAAAAAGTATATACCTTTATGTATAGCAGTTTCGCAAAGAATGTGTGTATTCATTTTCATTATTGATACACGAATGCTCACGTTCATTACAGATACATATATGTCCATCGTTCTGTTCATTTTCGTTTTTGAGACACGTACTCACCGGTGTGTTAATTTTCATAATTTGATACACACGTGATCACCGGTGTGTTAATTTTCATAATTTGATACACACATGATCACCGTGTGTTAATTTTCATAATTTGATACACACGTGATCACCGGTGTGTTAATGTTCATCATTGATACACGCGTGGTCACCTTTGTGTTAATTTTCATAACTGAAACACTCGTCATTGTTAATTTAAGTAAATACAATATGTATTTTTGTGAAGTTTCGTAGGGGTTGTTCCATATCAACTGCTTAGGTGGAATGAATACGGAGGCACAGAAAACAATCTGTTTCCACTCATTGTGAATTTAAATTCAAATGAAAATAGCCTCAATGGCAGGAATTTATGAATTTTAGATTTTATTATAACTCAGATAATATCAACTTGCTGCAAAGTGTGCATGACAGATTAGAAAATATTATTCGACTGTAATGACATCACTTCTTTAAACCCTCATGTGTCCCTTCTCGACACTTATAGGTGTGTATTTACATACAAATGTCCTGTTCAGGTACGGAATGTGTTTCTTTCCTTGAGCTTCACAAGTTTCGAAAATATCATCGTACCTTACGTCTCCACCATCCACCCACCTCCTGCTTACTTACACTTACTGTTAAAAATGACATATTTTCGACTCCCTGTTCTACACATAATTTGAAGAAAAAATTGAATATTCTCGAAAATGATGAAATCAGCCGAAAGATTTATTCAGTAATATTACCGGATTACGCAAGCCTGTTGCTTTCTTTGCTCAAATTTGTTTGCAAGTTTAATGAATTTGTTGTATCTTCCTACATATCGAGTTAGAAGAAAAGAATGTAAACGCTGTCTTTCATGTTAGATATTCCCTAATCTGAATATATCTCTTTAACGCAGGAATTTTAATTAGGGCAGGTAAGCTTTACCACCCACATCGTACAAACAAGAATATTAGGATCAGAGATAAGAAAGGAAACCTGGCGGTGTGTACCTTATACTTATATCCAGATTTAATTGCCTTTGTAAGTGTAAGTACCTTTGGTGAGAGTGTGCTTTTTGAGGATAATAAACAAAGAAACGAAAGAAAAAGGAAAGAGAAACCAGCCTGCTTTTTCTTGGATTTTTAAAGATCAGTCAGTAAATCTTTGTATACAGTTGTATACGGAATGTGTAGATTATTTCTTTGGTTACGGGATTATTGCTCAGCGTGTTGAATGTGTTTCTTTGGTCATGAGATTTATGCTAAACTTGTAAAGTGTGCATTTTTAGTCTTGAGATTTATGCTCAGCGTGTAGAAAGTGTTTTTTATTTACGAGATTTATTCTCAACATGTAAAATGTGTTTTTCAGTTACGAGATTTATGACCGCTCCGGTGGCCTAGTGGTTAGCGCGTCCGCCTCGGATACGGGAGGTCGCGGGTTCGAACCCCGGCCGTGTCAAACCAAAGACTTATAAAAATGGTACAACAGCTGCCTCGCTAGGCACTCAGCATTAAGAGGTTACTGTTAGGACTGGTCAGCCTGGTGTCAGGATAATGTGACTGGGTGGGACATCGTGCTACTTGTCTGCGGCACGATGCCTCAGTGCTAGACATCACTATAAACTGCCACACTGCAGGCATCGTAGCGATATGACAGACACATTATTAAAAAGCTACGTTAAAAATCCAAATCACACCCACACACAGATCACACTAGATTTATGTTCAACATGTAGAATGTGTTTTTAGTTACGAGATTTATGCTCAACCTGTAGAAGTGTGGGTTTTTGAGTCTTGAGATTTATGCTCAGCGTGTCGAATGTCTTTTGTTTTAGTCTTGAGATTTATACTCAACGTGTAGAATGTGTTATATTTAGTCTTGAGATTTATACTCAACGTGTAGAATGTGTTATATTTAGTCTTGAGATTTATACTCAACGTATAGAATGTGTTTATTTTTAATACTGAGATTTATTAACGTGTAGAATGTGTTTATTTTTAATATTGAGATTTATTAACGTGTAGAATGTGTTTATTTTTAATACTGAGATTTATTAACGTGTAGAATGTGTTTTGTTTTAGTCTTGAGATTTATTTAAGGCATGCATGATAAATGAAGTACATTCGTAAAATAATCAAAACTGGATTTTCAAGAAGCCCAATTAGTTTCTCAGAAATTTAGAATATATCTTTATATTTTACCGTAAAATTCTAATTTTCTTTTGTCAGTTGTATTTAGCACATATATTTAGAAAACTGCCTAAAAATATTTACAGTGTTAAATTGTATTCTTCTTGAAAATCAAACATTATACATTTTTGCTTGCAGATATGAAATCAAACATATATCTTTGTTTGCAGATATGAAAAGTTTCGTAACCTTAAATAACTTCGTATTTTCACAAAGCGTATTCCTGCCAAGAGTCTTGTAAACGTCCCCCAGTGCATACTGTTTATTCTATTCAGTGATTACCTCATGTTACATTTAGTCAGTGTAACAGAAAGTCAAAATGAAGAAAGATTTATTTTTAAATGTCTGGTATGTTTAATTTTATGTTATTTTAAGACCATGCATATTGTACTTTCCTACAGTTGAACACTCCTCCCGTTGTCCTAGATAGAAGACCCTCTGTGTCGTCTTAGATATACACATTTAGTGTTGGCTCTGTAAAGGCAGTAAACACATAATTGATTCAAAACTATTATTTATACTTTACTGTCAAGTTTTAGACAAAATATAACTAAGCATCTGAGTTAAAATTGAATCAGATTTATAACTCAGGATAACAGGGTGTAACTCAGGATAACAGGGTGATTTTTAACCCAGGATAACAGGATGATTTGTAACTCAGGATAATGGTGATTTGTAACCCAGGATAACGGTGATTTGTAAGCCAGGATAACAGAGTGATTTTTAACCCAGGATAATAGGGTTCTACGTTTTGATAACGTTTGAAGCTAATCCATGATTAAAACCTCATTAGGGGTTATGTTGAACTGTTGTTTGAAACTATGCCGATGTTAAATAAATCTTATCTTATTTATTGTTGGAGCTTGTATTTATAGAAATTATTTCTTGAAGAAAGAGGGGTACATTCGTTTGAAAGTGTTATGATTTCCATGTCATATATCCAGGAATATGCACGCTTTTGAAGACTTTTATCTTGTGTTCAGCTTTACTGTTGACATTTAGACATATGCATAACAGTATTTGACCTACACGTCTTTCAGAATGAAAACGAGAAAACGGAAAAAGGACAATGAAGAGAGAAAAACAATAATCTTGAAATGGACGAATTTTGTTGTTTGTACAAGCGTAGTTTGCAAACATAATTCGAATATATGACTGATTTTTTGTTTGTTTTATGGGAAAGGCATATTTAGAAACAGCTAATCCGCAGTCATTGGTAGGCTAGCTATGAATTTATATAAAATTTACGTCACTTGTTTCATCAATCATAGATATTAAATGCAAGAAAACACTTCATTTTCATTCATCTTTAAAGCATCTTCTAATTGTCAAGATAATTTACATGTATATATGAGTTAAAATTCACATTGAGTTGAACACCAGTCGAATTGCTGGCAGTGGTTTATATGGTTCAATATAGAATCAGTGACAGAGCTAATGTGTCAGTAAGCTACATTGACAGAGCTAAGGTACATGTAAGCGTACAATGGCAGAGCTGAGGTACTTATAAGCGCACAGTGAAAGAGCAAAGGTACATGTAAGTGTACAGTAACGATCTGTATGTGTACAATGACTGAGGTAATGTACTTGCAAACGAACAATGACAGAGGTAAGGTATATGTAAGCATATAATGACTGAGATAAGATACCTGTAAGCGTACAGTGACTGAGGTAAGGTACCTGGAAGGGTACAATGACTAAGGTAAGGTACCTGCAAGCGTACAATGACTGGGGTAAGATACCTGTAAGCGTACAATGACTGAGGCAAGGTGCTTATAAGCGTACAATGACTGAGGTAAGGTACCTGTAAGCGTACAATGACTGAGGTAAGGTACCTGTAAATAACAACAAATAGCTATACAGATGTGCTTCTTGTAAAATTTGAGAAGATGGTAACGATCTACTTCAGAATCGAATTCTGTCGCACTTCATTTTCTATTACACTCATCCAGCAGTAACAAGTTTTTTTCTAAAGTATCGTGTGTCTAAATGATCTGGTCTTGATTGCTTAATACAAGAACTAAATTATAAAGAGTTTAGATCCAGACTTTAAATTTTATACTGCTGTAAGTAATTAAGGATTAATGAAGTAACACCTGGCAGAGATACAAGACAGATTCAACCTCACTGAACAACCTTCTCTCTCATATTTAAATGCTTTAAAACCATATTCCTTTAAGACGATTTAAGGAAGGTAAAAATGCCTTTGAAATGAATTAAGGAAGGTACACGTTTGCGAAAAGTTTTTTTGTTGAAGATAAGTGATCCTTAGAACCGAAATAGTGTTTCCGATTTAAAGCCTTTCCAGATTATACACTGCCAACGTTTTACATCCCTTATGGTCACATGTCGTAAATATTCAATCATTTTCTTGATTTTCTTTATTTAATGAAAACATTCTTCTAACCGATTTCACTTTCAATATCAGTCTCAGGAATATATTTGAAAAAAGACACAAAAATATACTGTTTAAGGCAATGAATGGTAATTTATCCGTTCAACTGAGTAGAAATTTCTTATCGTGTCTATCTGTCCCCAGTTAAATCGGCTGTTCACGTGAAGCTGCTTCGCGTGATCGCCTGGAAACAAACGTAGATAAAATATTTGACATTTTGATGTTAAGAGCGCGGAGGACACACCATAATAAGCCCGAAACGAATTGGATGGTTGGTCTTTAAGGGCAATATTGTGTAGTTACCGCCAATATTCAATGACAAAACCAAGACCATATCTTCAAATCCAGTTGTGTGTGTTTCTGTGCCTGCGTCCGTTTTTACGTTACACCAGAATACCATCTTATATGAATAGAGATTGAGATTTCTTGCTGTAAGAAATCATTTTGACGCAATGATAATAAAACCAATAGCGACTTTTTTTACCAGACAATTTTGGCGAGAAACTTGTGTCGACTATTAGAACATAAAGGTGTAAATATATTAGAACAGCAAGAGACAGGGCAAAGTTTCTGCTCACATTTGTTGCAAATATTTTAAAATATTAGATAAAACATGGTGTCGTTTTAATTCGTAATAGACATCGGCGGCTAAGCGAGGCTGATAACATTACAACAATAATGAACGATGAATGTGCCTGTTTTTGAAATCCCTAACATACCATGCATTTCCTCTTTCAAGAACAGTGGTAAACTATTTGTCAAAAATGATTTCTTCTCACTGTTACTTGAAGCATCATCCAAACTTGCATCGCAGAAATATCAGATCGAAATCAGCATCGCGTAGACATGAGATCCAGTACTTGAATTTTCATAACCTGTTTTATTCAGAAAACGTCTTTCTTTGTCAGCCAAGAGAACTCTGCATAATGTGAAAATAAAATTTCTGATCTATCTGGAAATAAACGTGTTTTAAAATTTTATCAATCTAAAGTTAAAATCAAAGAAATAAAATTAAAACTAACATTTTGCCCATTTCTTCACACGTAAATAATTTTTATTTCCTCACATTATATACAGAATTTATCTGAATGCATCTTTCATAATTCAGGTAATCTCTTGGGATTATCTTTCCTCTAAGTATATAATATTAATTATAAATTTCGTAAACTAAGTACCACTGTGTATCATTTCCACGTGCTAAATCAACATACATCGTATGGATGTATATGTAAAACATCTTCCTGTACCCATTTTTAATATTCTCAAGTATGTGGCATTAACATGAATGTGGTTGCATCAGGAAGATGATTTTGTTAACCTTTCCTGAAATTAAAACGAATATATTAGATTCTTTACATAAAAATGAAATAAACATATTGTAGAGATTGTAACATTTAATAAATACTCATGAACAACCACTGAAAAACAAGAAATGCAATTAAGCAAATATCAACAAATAGTAGTATTTTTAGATTATAAATCAAACAGTATATTGTAGTGTACAAGCTTTCACATAAAATTACTCACACTGAGCCCATTCTGCGTTCTTTAAAATTTTTATTTAACGGTCGGTTCTGGAAGATTTCAAAGTTTCGAAGTAAAAATTAACCTTTTATCATGTTTATTCAACATTAAATCAGTTAATTAGAGGAAGGAAACGTGCCTATATGGATCGCACCATGAAATGTATCATGGCACCCTACAAGGCAATGTGGAGATTCTCTGCTGGAAATGAAATTTAACTGGCTGTAGACATGCCTTTAATTACCAACTGGTCTCTTAATGAAACGAAATTCGTATGAACAATTACACCCAGATTTCAAATTGTGTCTCCTATAAATTACACAGAGTCTTCAAGCACATAATAAGCTTCCATTACTGTCAAACAATACAATTTAATATGGCTCCACATGCATTTGATGAAAGCCATTTAAGTGCCTAATTGTATCGCAAGTAGTCGATTCGGAGAAACAATCGAATAGTTGTATGCAAATTGAAAAAGAAAGTGCAGCTGATGCTTATGTTACACATGAAGATTTTCTTCCCTTTTGAAAGGATGTCTTTGATCATTAGCAGAGTTCCTTAATGTTACTTGATGGTACAATTGATTATGAAATTTGTTGGGTTCTTTGCCCATTAACTTGTCTTGGATCTGATTGTGATAATGTTAGAGAAAATAATTTAATATAATCCCGTAATGTTAGAGATAACAATTCAATATTATCCCATAATGTTCTAGATTTATCGTCCATCATCAAAAACTATTTACACTTGACCTAAGAAATTATGAAAGTGTGTTTATAAGAAAAGAACAAACTCGCTTAATTTGTAAAAGGATCGTGTTCGTTGGTCAAAATCATGAAATTTAAAAAATTAAAACATTATCTCTCTATCAGGTCTTAATGCGTTTAAATGTAAGTTGTGATACTAAGCCTTTCGATATGGAATAAAACAGTGAGATATCTATTTATAAACTTGAAAATACCTCAGGCTAATGACGGCATGACCATGATAGTCTTTCAACATATACTTCAAATGAGATGGCAGTTTAACTTTATTATGCCTCTCTACTCTCCTAATTTAAGGAAAGTCACGACTGTGCCACTTGAAAAGTTTAAAAAGCTGATTTGTGGAAACTTCCAAAACACACATAAGAAATTTGTCACAGCCTGTGACGAGTAAAGCAGCCGAAATAAGATCTCACAGAAGTGCTGTTTTGAAAATTGATACTGAAATGTTAACCAGTCTTGGCATTCATCTTATATGTTAACCAGTCTAGGCATTTATCTTCTATATTAACCAGTCTTGGCATTTATCTTCTACAATGTAAAGACGCATTGTGATTTGTTCAGTTTGGCATCATACGCGATCAGCTAGGGTATGGAACCAAACATTCTTTATTTGCTCGTTTAACGCTCATTATTTGCAAGTGTAATACTATTTGTAAGTTTAACACTCTTTCTTCGTTAGTTTAACACCCTTGATTTGTGAATGTAATACTGTTTGTAAGATTAACACTCTTTATTCACTTGTTGAACACTCTTGATTTGCCAGGGTAATACTATTTTTTTAACACCAATTTACATGCCCCGTTTGCAGGGATATCACAGTATAAAAACAATCTGCATGCCCTGTTTGCACGGATATCATTGGTTAAAAGATATTTGCATACCATGTTTGCACAGATATCATCGTTTAAAAGCAATTTGCATGCCCGATTTGCCGGGATATCATTGTTTAAAACCAGTTTGCATGCCCTGTTTTCAGGAGAGTCAAAGGTTTCCAAGCTACATAATGCAGTATTATTGTTTTGGAAATAAATTGACACATACAGGGCTAACGACGTAATACAAAAACAAGTCTATCAGTTGTGTATTATGCTTCTCTTCGGCTCATTTAATTAGAAAGTAATATGTGAGGGAGTATTATTTAATTAGTATCTGTACAGGCATTATTATTTAATTAGAATATGTACAGGCAATATGGTTTAATTAGAATATGTACAGGCATTATGATTTAATTAGTATATGTACAGGCAGCATTATTTAATTAGCATATGTACAGGCAGTATGATTTAATTAGTATATGTACGGGCAGTATGATTTAATTAGAATATGTACAGGCATTATTATTTAATTAGTATATGTACAGGCATTATTATTTAATTAGTATATGTAGAGGCATTATTATTTAATTGGAATATGTACAGGCAGTATGTTTTAATTCGTATATGTACAGGCAGTATGATTTAATTAGAACATGACAGGCAGCATGATTTAAATCGTATATGTACAGGCAGTATGATTTAATTAGTATATGTGCAGGCAGTATGATTTAATTAGAATATGTACAGGCATTATTATTTAATTAGTATATGTACAGGCAGTATGATTTAATTAGAATATGTACATGCATTATTATTTAATTAGTATATGTACAGGCAGTATGATTTAATTAGAATATGTACAGGCAGTATGATTTAATTAGAATATGTACTGGCATTATGATTTAATTAGAATATGTACAGGCATTATTATTTAATTAGTATATGTACAGGCAGTATGATTTAATTAGAATATGTACAGGCAGTATGATTTAATTAGAATATGTACAGGCAGTATGATTTAATTAGAATATGTACAGGCATTATGATTTAATTAGTATATGTACAGGCATTATGATTTAATAAAATATGTACAGGCAGTATGATTTAATTAGAATATGTACAGGCAGTATGATTAAAATGGAATATGACATGCAGTGTGCTTGCATTAGAATATGACAGGCAATATGATTTAATTACAATAAGAAAGGCAGCATTAATTTATTGGAATATGACAGTATGATTTTGGATATAATATGGCAGGCAGTATGATTTAATTAAAATATGAGAGGCATTTTGATATTAGTAGAATATGGCAGGCAGTATGATTTTATATTGATATTACATGTAGCACGATGTTATTAGAATATGGCAGGCATTATACTTTTATTTAGATATGGAAGGCAGTATGTTCTATTTAAATTATTGCAGGCAGTTTGATTTTATTAGAAAATGACAATCAGTATGATTTTATTAGGATGTGGCTGGTGGTATGAGTTTATTTGGATATGGAATCCGGATGATTTTATTAATGTATGGCAGGCAGTGTGATTGTATTATATGACAGACAGGATAATTTTATTATCATATGACAGTATGATGTAATCTGCATATAGCAAGCAGTATGGTTTTATTAGAATATGGCAGGCAGTATGAGTTTATTTCGCTATGCCAAGTAGTATGATTTAATAAGGATATCTCCTATTTCCTTTCAGAAAATGCGAAGCATTGAGTGGAAGTTTACATCATGGATGCTGGCATTATTGTGTCTTTCATGCGGATATCTTTCTGGACAAGGTAAATGCTTTTCATTGAGTTATTTATGTATTTTTTATTTATTTTGTTTATTGATGTATTTATTTATTTAGATAGATAGTTAATCTTGCCACAATTGCTTTGCATCAATTTTGTTTCGTCAACACGTTTGCACTTTTGTTCTATATTTATGATTTTTGTAACATATACTGTCGCATTTTACCAGTGACCAGTAGCTTAATTAAAATTCAATATTATTTCAAACTTGTAAATCCTATACATATGGAAAATGTGGCCACAAGTGTGAAAGTCTTGCAAATGTCAAACATCCTATTTATAATATGAGAAATAATTGTTCATATATATTTATCACATCGTCGGTACACTTTGTCTATAGCGTGTGCAGTTTAATATTTTTGATATTATAACATGTGAACATATCACTTTATGTGATTCTGATTGGTCCAAATAAGCCCGTGAAATTATTATGCAGCACTCTCTTTACTGATTGGCTGCGATTTGGGGGAAACTTTTTTTAACCCCGCGTTCTGGAATGTTTTGGTTTCAATCAACATTTTGGCGGCCATTTTTTGACTCGACTCTCGAAAGGAAATTGAGGAAAAAGTATCTCGGCTGTCTGAATATGGACAATTTATCCCCACAGGGGTTTGTTATGTCATGTAACACAATTTTATCATAAGAAAAAAAATGGCGTAAAACTCCTAAACAAGAGCAACAAGAAGAAGTAAAACTAAGGGTATTGCTCATTTGATAGCGAGCGGGTTGGGGGGAGGGCAGTATATTTGTTACATAGAATCCACACTATATGCAAGCGTGGTTTAAATGTTAACTTACACAAGTAAATAAACTCACATCTGTTCACTGAAGAATGTGGACATAAACCGGTCTCCCAACTGACAGAACTTTATCCAACCACAGCATATACACTAAATACTCACATATAAACAATATTTACCGCAAAAGGTGATGGACCTACTTCCTAAATGAAAATATAATTAGAGAAGCATTAAAAGGCGGAATGTCACTAAATCAGTCAGTTATCCTCTGAGGTCTATTAATGCTAAATATTATTCAGTACCTTTTTTGTCAATTGTTGTTTAACCAAATTTACCTCAAGCTACAGCCAACTAAATGGCGGACTGAGCAAAATGTATAAATCTCTTACCCCTTTAAACGGAAATTGACGAGTTAACTTGCTTCTTACCAAGGAAACGTGTTGAAAAGCAGCAATTGTAGCTGAATAATCATATTATAAATAGAAACTAAGAAACAATGGCGAGAGTTCAATGAATGATACTTAGCCCAATTTTAGAGGCGTATCAAGAGATTCTGCACCCTTCCCCCCAAAACTTAATTGTCATAGAAATCTAACGGTCTGATAGTTAAGGTACACATATGTCATGGAATTCTGACAGTCTAACAGCAAGACTAGGTACACATGTGCTATGGAAATCTGACAGTCTAACAGCAAGACTAAGTACACACGTGCCATAAAAATCAGACGGTCTAACAGCAAGGCTAGGTACACACATGTCGTGGAAATCTGACAGTCTAACAGCCAGACGAGGTGCACATTTGTCATGGAAATCTGACAGTTGTAAAGCGGGACTAGGTGCACATATGTCTTGGAAATGTGACAGTCTAACAGCAAAACGAAGTACACATTTGTCATGGAAATCTGACAGTCTAACGGCAAGACTAGGTGAACATCAAGACTAGGTACACATATGTAATGGAAATCTGACAGTCTATTAACAAGACCAGGGTGCACAGATGTCATGGAAATCTGAGAGTCTAACAGCAAGTTTAGGTACACATATTTCATGGAAATCTGACAGTCTATTAACAAGACTAGGATGCACATATGCCATGGAAATCTGACAGTCTAACAGCAAGACTAGGGTGGGCATATGCCATCGAAATCTGAGTCTAATAGCAAGACAAGGGTGGACATATGCCATCGAAATCTGAGTCTAATAGTATTACTAGGATGAACAAATGTGAAGAGCATCTGACAGTCAGGTTGTACATATATCATTGAAATATGTAAGTCTGACATTTAGAGTGTACAGATGTCATGCAAATCTGTCAGTCAAATAAAAAGACTTGGGTGCACATATGTCATGCATATCCAATAGTCTGGTAGTAGAACTAGGGTGCACATTTGTCATGGAAATAAAGTTATGGTGCGCATGTATGTCATAAAAATCTGGCAGTCTACTAAAAAGGCTGGGATGCACGTATGTCATGGAAACCTGGTAATTAAGATACATGTTCATCATAAAATCATGCAGTCTATGATCAAAGCTATGGAGCACATATGTCATGAAATCTGGCAGTCTAAAATCAAGGTTGTTGTGTAAATATGCCATGGAAATCTAGCAGTCTAATAGCAAGCTATGAGGTAGATATGTCATGGAAATCTGGCAGTCTAATAGCAAGGCTATAGTTTGGATATGTCATGGAAATCTAGCAGTCTAATATCAAGGCTATTGTGTAGATATGTCATGGAAATCTAGCAGTCTAATAGCAAGGCTATAGTGTAGATATGTCATGGAAATCTAGCAGTGCAATAGCAAAGCTGTGGTATAGATAAGTCATGGAAACCTAGCAGTCTAATAGCAAGGCTGTGGTGTAGATATGTCTTGGAAATCGGACAGTCTAAAAGCAAGACTTTGTTGTAGATATGTCATGGAAATCTGGCTTTTTAATGGCAAAACTAGGCTGCACCTACGCCGTGAAAACCATACAATCAAGTAGCTGGACGCAAATTAAGAAACCTCTGATAGTTCTGTGATCGTAGCTTTATTTTAATGATAGAGTGTCTAAGGGTTTGTCTGTATCATGCCATTGTTCATACATGTCATCACAACCATCATCCCAAGAGGACTAGTAGAGGTGAAGGGCACAATACTTGGAGTAACAGGAGCCCCATCCATAAAGAGGGAAGAAGAATAAAATCTGACCGAGGTGCACATGTATGGGCTGCTTCTGGAAATCCCCACCATCCAACTAAATAATACAATAGATATATAACAGTACATCATTTTTGAAGGATAACATGGCAACATTTTGGTAGTAACCCTCCATACACACGGGAGTAAGGGTGATCTTACTCACGACAGAGGAAGTGATGAAAGTCCCCACCTTCTGCGTAATGGGTTTTCTGTGTAAAACCTGGCACAGAGGAAGTGTACATCACAGATCCTCCACAAGAGTTAGCAAAACTGGGCACATGCCTAGAGACTGTTCGTACCCACACCAGAAACCCAGAATTGCGACAACTTATGCCGCTAAGTCTTCCCCGCAGCACAAAACTAGGATGAATCCAAGAAATTGGAAATCACAGAAACTGAAGAGACATGTAGTCCTGTAAATAAGCAAACAATGCCCCCTTCCCAAATACAGACTTTAAAAGCACAAATCGAGACTCATGAAAAAATGTCGAAAGAAACCAAAAATTCCGGTATTCGTAAAAAAAGACTGAAAAGCATCTCTTAAAATTAGTAGAAAACAAAGCGGCCCCCTGGTATGTTCTAATAGAGCCCACTTTCAGTAAACCTTCTGATGATCTGGAGCAACAATCCCATCCTGAGGACAACAATCAAACACGCCTTGAAATAATGCCTCCCCCAATCAGTAGATAGAACCCTGATTGGGTACATTGGATCCCTTAATGGGGAACATAGAACCGGAGGTGCAATCCGGAAACTTTAGAGAGAGGAAACCATGCAGATAGAAAGTGTGCATATCCCCATGACCTCGACGCCAAAACCGACGCAAAATGGAAAAGAACCACCGTTTTGCCAATCGAAATGCCGTCGAGGGAGGAAATAGACACCGAGATCTGCAAACAAAAATCCCTCAAAGGGTGAGATGATCACTCTTACCCAGAGTGCTCACTCCGGGTAAAACCAAAACTTGAATAACTCAGGAAGAGTGCAAGGCCAAAACTTGAGAAACTCTGAAAGAGTACAAGGCCAAAAAGCTAAAGCAGCTAAACTACAATAAAACTGGAGAATCAGAGAAAAGTAAGGACAATAAATGTTCTTCCTAAAAACATAACAAATATTTAAACACTAAAATACAACAATTTAGAATGTCAACTACCTCCTCATTGATACCTTGGAGTGACAATACCTCAGGGTTATATAACTGAATAAAAAAATGGAATTAAAGGTAAAATAGATAAGCAAAACAACCACTAAGAATTATGATGCAGTATATCTACAAGAAATCTATAATTTAGATGCAAACCGTATGAAACGATTAGAGGAAAACCCATAAGCGATAGATATAGCAAATAATAGCATTAAATAAGCACGATCAGAAGTAACTATTTGTCTGAAAACGATGTTTTAAAACGACAGTGGTCAAGCATAATAACTAATGAAAATTTTAATGGAAGAGTTAACCATATAGAAAAGAACGGATGGCACATGATTACTGCACATGTACCATTTCAGTGTGGGAAATTTAGGAAAATAAATGGTCATAAAGCAATCAATAGAATACGCCTATATAAAAAAATGTTAAATGGAAAACTTAATTATCGGCTGGGGGCTTTAACTGGGTTGAAACAGCAAATGACAAAAGTAGAGGTCTAAACGAAGAAGACGAAATGCTGAAACAAATAATAAATAATTTTATTTTCGGTTCTTTACCCACCAGTTATAATGGCCACGATGTATATCATCTCTTATGCTGAAAATGGCGTTAAACCAGAAGAAGAAAATTAACGTGTGTGCAATTGATACATTTTAGGATTTTTTTAAACGTTGCTGCAGTTACACAATGTTAACTTTGTTCTTTAAGACAGTTCACCTGTCACATATATTCTCCATAATCAACTACACAAGGCATCGTACAAATTTGATGAATGTTAATTATAAGTGTTGGCCAATCCTTATTTATTATTTGTAAATTTTAACCATAAAGTCCCGGCTGGAAATGATGATATTCGGTCTGATTGTCAATGCTTATTATTAAAAGAATTCATAGTTTTAGAATTTTAGTTTTTACTGCTAAATATTAAACACCAATACATTGCTCTGCATTTGATAGTAGGATAATAAGGAAATTTAACTTATTATATAGAAGTCATAAAAAAGCGTTTATTAACAATTCGTCTTCCAGTCTTTGTAATTGACTTTTTGTGTTCATGTGATTTTTATTTACAATTTTGAATGAATAATGGTGCTTGCCTTTGTTAAAACTTCTTGTACTAAACTTGAACAAGACTTAGCTACGACTGACTTAAACTGACATCTGGCTAAAACACCTAATTGCTGAAAAATAACGCAAATGAAAAGTTCAAACCTCACTCATTGGCTTATTCATCATAAAGTTGCCAACAATCAACACGTATATGGGACTTTTCAGTCTAGCTATTACCCAGTCAACCCAATGGAAAGCTATCTTTCTATGAATTTTAAGTAGATATATGCCGACACAAATATAATAAACGTCGCTCGTTCGTACAAGTGCTCTAAACCGCATGCCCATGCATTCGTCCGCAAAAACGGATGGAATAAGATGGAAGGAAATGGCTCAATCCAACTCTCTAGGATCACTGGGTTTTAATTTTAAAATCTACCGACTTCTTAGTAACTTCATTTATGAAAGAAGTTTTTAAGCTGTGCGATTTTTCTAATGGGCGGTGTTATGTATATTTAATTTGCATCGTTTGTTAGTTTGTTTACATTTCATTATATGCTATTGACAATGTGATATTGTATGTTGGACTTGACCTTGTCCAAAATCAAGTTCATTTTCTACCTGACCTGAGTCATTGGCTTTGGTTTTGTAGTAAACATGTTTATCTCAAAATGATTCTAGAACTTTGGAAATTCCCCATGAATTGCCGGGTCTACCTGTTGTTTTCTGCACTTTTTCTATATAATTTTATCGAATGGACTTCAGATTATAACTAAGATTTTATTTTGTAACACTAGGAGCCTTCTGGAAGGTTATTTTCCAATAGGTATTTTGTTAAAGAAAATGCTAATTGTGACCAGAGTTCAAGTAGAGGACTATATACTCTTGTTTTTCTAGAAATTAACTATTCGTGCTATAAGATCTTTAGGCAGAATCAGTTGTATTATTGTTCTGTCCAGAAATTCATTTGGGCTGGAAATTTATTTACTAAAATTATTTATTCACTGGATATACAAAGTGCTCTTCAAAAATTACATTCTTGGAAACAGAGAATTGAATTTATACTGAAATTTCAAATAAGGATACATCCTTGGATTGTATTATTGTGATCCAACAAAAGACCATTTGCACATCACCATCACACGGGATACCAAAGAAATATCAACACTTTTAGCTTCGGACTTAGTTTGGATTTCCACTAAAGTTTATTCAGAACTTTAATCTTTAGGACTTGTAATAAGCGCACGAGCATTCCCAAATCCTATTCCATCCAAGTTAGTTGATGCTTGTCAATGCAGACTGTATTTGAGGAAATGGCGCGTACGTATAGAAAATCACCAATAACAAGGAAAAAATACCTTTATCTAGGGAAATTAATCCACAGAAGTTTATATTTGAATGTAACAGCTGCTACATGAAGGAGTAGTAAAGTGTAGTACGAGAAAAATCGATCTTAATCAAGCAAATGCAAACACAAATCTTGTACGATATGATGCATGAACCCTAATAAACCATTTCCCTGCTGTTTGTGTTGAAACCGATGCGGTTTAGCTGTGCTTATTTGAGATAACAGGAGTGAATTATGATCGAACATTGCGTACACTTATATTAACTGTGATGAATATACACTTCAAGGTGCCTGGAGCTTGTAGCATGTATTTCACTCTATAAACGCATATCGGAGTGAATCTGCTGTGTTGTGGAAGATGATTAAAGACGCGCACGATTTACTATAAATGATACATTTTTAAGGAGCATGCCATGAAAGTGTCCAAGAAAACAAACTTGGCAAAACCTTACCATAGAAGGTTTACTTTTTATATATTGTACGAACGATTTGTTTTTACAAAAGGTCGCTGTCCCTGCCAAATTTGTATCAAGGTAGACTGATTTCCATGAAAATTAAAATGTTGTTGAGCGTATAGCTAATGCTATAGAGCAGTTATTATTATCATTATTATATACATGCAATGCAATTAATTTCCCAGTGTAATAGGTACATTGATCACGGCATAAGGCCATACGCTGAAATAAAATCACACGGAAAGCACCCATGAATGGCCTTACATATTTTTCATGGCCAAGTTAGACAGTGAGTTTCCTTCTGTGCCGTTGGAGAATTCATTATTCAATGTATATCCTTATAAATTATCATATTTTGACAATGTGCAGGTAATTCAGTATGATTTTGATGTCACGCAATAATTTGCTGATCAAGTTTTGTTTCAATTATACTGGTATATATGGTGTTTGCACTTATGTATAAAAAGGCATTTTTTTCTTATTAAAATGTACAAGATAAAATCTTTGTTCAGTGGTACGTTTTAAATAGAATTGTCTACCGCTGGTGTATGATACGTCCTTTTGACTCCAGATATAAAATACAGATTCGAGCACTTGCCAGCAATTAAATCCCCTTACTATCATGGCGCCGTGACCTTTTGTATTTAGAGTATATTCTATTAGAATATTCAATTAATCCTAAATTTTTAATGAAACAAAATATTACAGGATTTATCAATCCAGGGAATTTGCTGAGGCTAAGCATGCAGAAAGGGATTTGTATTATCGGAACATATAACTTGCTTAATAATATCTCCACTATCTCCTGACCTTGACCTTTAATCAGTTAATGCATTTTCGATTACTGTTATGGATATCTGTATCATCTACTTACTTTATAGTATAGTTTTATTATAAGTCATTTGGGTTTATGACGTTTATATTTTAATTATTTAAATTCACTGGCTGCCTAGTATTGTGTAAAGTACAAGAACAACACGGGTTGAATTTTCTTCCATAAACCAAGCCCGATCTCTTTGGTCAAGACAACAACTATTTAGATCAAATACGCCATGCATTAATTTGAATGGAGGTCACATAAACATAAAGTGAATGTAGGAAAGGATTTGCCCTCTTGAGCTATCTTGCCGGCCCTAATTGTCTATTGGTTCAATAGTCTGAGAAGGTTAACATATGACTCTTTGAATTATTTTGAAATAATACGATTTAAATTGTTCCAGAATCTTTTAGTGAATCAGATTCTGTTGATTTGATGCAGCATATATAGAAATTATATATGAGAATACACGCACCAGGTATTCCATTCTTCAGTTTATGCATGTTTTGTAAGAGCCGTTGATAAGAAATAGTGATTTATTTATAATATTAGTTCGTTGGATTTAGCAGAGTGGAAAATCTTTAATTTAAACAGTCATTACTTATCGAATTATGTAAATTTATTCAAGGACTTGAATAGTTAAATAATTTTATTGGAGTATGTGAAATTTTCAAGGACTTCAGTGATGTCCTAAGTTCACTGGATTACAGTGAAGTAAAAACATTTGGATTTAGAACTGCGATTTTTCAGTGGTGGTAGCACTTTAGCACATAAACACATTACAACCTTCATTCGGAATACCTTTGGACAGTTTCCGGATTAGTGAGAAATTGATGGTGCAGTTAGGAATAATATTCTAGGAATTCAAACACTGTATGCTAATTTTAATTCTTTCACTATATTTGAGTTTATGTTTTATTGAAATAAATTTATATTTTGGAAAATTAAAAGAGTGTTAGGTTTTTCTTGTCTTGACACTTAATTTAAAGCCACTAGACGTAACAGTACTCATTTCTATAAGTTTTCCAGTGGAATTTCTTGACTGATCGTCAGTGTACATAGAGTGACTCAATTTACCAACAAAAGAAATAAAAACTGGATGCCACAGACAGAACATGGTGCACAAGTCTAAGAAAGATGTTAACATGAATAAGGCTTCGGATTGAGAAAATAGTATATCCCACTTTCAAAACTTTATGAAGTATTTATATTACACATAAACATGCGGGAACCCAAAAATATGGAGTCCGAAACCAGGGATTAGCTTAATTTAATACTGGTTTGCTTCACACTCTTTATACTTTTAACGACAGCGATGAACATTGCACATAAATAAGGATAACTTCATATCAGATGCACCACACCGGCGATGGAGTGTGTGTTTTTGTTTGGTTGGTGTTTTTTTTTTTT